>JAQFZE010000119.1:0-39372 GCA_034695245.1 Dicyrtomina saundersi
ATGGCCTATAGACCAATATGGCCTATAGACCAAAATAGCCTATAGACCAAAATGGCCTATCGACCAAAATGGCCTATCGACCAAAATGGCCTACAGACCAAAATGGCCTATAGACCAAAATGGCCTATAGACCGAAATGGCCAATAGAACAAAATGGACTATAGACCAATATGACCTATAGACCAATATGGCATATAGACCAATATGGCGTATAGACCAAAATGGCCTATTTTGGTCTATAGACCAAAATGGCCTATAGACCAATATGGCTTATAGACCAATATGGCCTATAGACCAATATGGCCTGTAGACCAAAATGGCTTATAGACCAAAATGGTCTATTGACCAAAATGGTCTATAGACCAAAATGGCCTATAGGCATGAATGTACATAAGAACATGAAGCTGCGTTTATATCTACAGAGAAAAAGGTGACGCACTTAGCCACCAACAACTTTCTCTTCTGACCCTCCCACCTACTGGGGTTTCACAGGAAATATCAAGCAAGTCATGGGAAACTGGTCCAGGTCAAATTCTACTGAAAAATTGAATCTTAATCATCCAAAATTTTAAAAAATACGTGTTGGCCCCGGGTAGGAAAAGTCCGGGTAGGAAAAGTCTGTTTACGAGTAAATGCTATTTTCTCATCAGTCTTGAAGAAGAATGTGGTCAAATGACTCGCATTTTCATCTTATTCGAAATAAACATTGTCAGACTATTTCCAAAGTTTGCCACATCCATCATACATAGAAGCTGTTTGGGATCTCTTGAGGATAAACTGAGTCAAAGGATGATGGCACGTATCGTCTGGATCGAGTGGTATAATCTCCCCATCGTCTTACATTTTACGTAGAATGACGTCTCCTCCCAACAATTCCAACAACAAAGTCAATAACCATCATCTGACCTAAATTCTGGTAGATCCCTTGTCCTCCCAATGTATCGTTTTGCTCAGGCAAGTTTCGAGCCACGCGATTTGAAAAGCTAACAATTATGACAAGAAACGAAAATGTAAAAATTGTCTGGGACGTCTCTCCACCATCACCACCACCATCAGATTTGCTTAACTGTGCGGATAATGACTCAAAACTCCAATTACGAATTCCAATGAGAAATGCTTCACTCAATTAATACAAAAATACAACCACTCCATTTCAAAGAGGATAGATTTAATTTGGGTTTCAAACACATCTCAACACCTACGTATGACACCTGCCTACCTCCATCAAAATACATAAATTGAGGGGGCTCACTGGATAGTTTCTTTTCATAGATTCAAACTAACTACGGTCTGGGATTCAGTGTACCAATTCGTGGCGTAGGCTATGTACTATTCAAAAATTCTTGACAATTTATCAAATAAAGGAAATTCAGATCTGCTGAGGCCAATCCAAGCAGGGCCAACGATTTTCAATTACGTGAATTTACTAGTTCCTTTACCTTGCCTCTGCATTGGTGTAAAAGAAATTTTAGTACCCCTCATTCCAATTGAATTGGGCCTGGTCCCGGGTCTCATGCAAAGTTTGACATAGCTTCCCCCTGGAGATATTACTATAGATACCAACTACTTATGTCAAGTTACACGTCTAAAATGGCAGCAAAAACGCTTCCGTAAAGGGAAACGGAACTAATTGTGTAACAAATGTGTAGATACTTCTCAAATGAAATATGGGCTTTCCACAAATGATGTGTTTGAATTCAATGAAGCCATCAATAACATGAAATGACGCTTAAGATATTTACTAATTTAATTATGTACTTGTTGAATCCTTGTTTCAGTTTTACATGGAATTTCAAGGACAACTTTGGAATGCAATATTTGAATCTATAATACCTGTTTTCAGCTTTCATATTCTCACCCTGATTTCAGGGCCGGATAAAGCGGCCAGCGCAGGCATCCCCCGCTGCCTGAATTTAAAAAGAAACATGTAAATGGAATATTCTGCATTTTTCAAAAATATGTAAATAGAACATTTTGACTTTTCAAAAACATGCAAATAAATTTTTTCGCACATTTCAAAAACATGAAAATAAAATATTTAACACTTTTCTCAAAACATGTAAATATAGAACATTTTGCAATTTTCAGAATCTACTAAATACAACATTTTAAACTTTTCTAAAACATGTAAATACAACATTTTTGTTTACCAAAGAAAATCTTGAATATATTCAAAATATAATGGTTTTTGTTTGGAAACAAATTGCTGCCTAAAAGCAACTCCTTCGTCCGGCCCTGTCTGATTTCTTACAATTTCGGGGCTGACTAACTAGTAAGATGAGTGTAAGGGATTAGAATATTTACAATAACACTAGACTGAACAAATACAAACAACGTAGATTTGTCTTAAGAGATTTTGATTTAGTTCAGTAATAATTATTAACTAATAAGCAACTAAATGAACTCAAATTGAGAAGTCACATTGGCAACAGTATAGAGCTGGAGCTTCTGTGCAAACAAGAGCTCCGAAAGAAACGGAACGAGACGAGATGACGAGACTGACTTCTTCTCTAATATTATTGAGTTCAGCTCCTTCGTCAGTTGGACCGTTGGAAGGGGAAGATATAAAAGAAAACTTTGAGTTACGCAGCTTGAATTTGTAGAATTGAAATGATTTAGTTGGGTGGTCAGGATGAAAGCAAAAAACGTTTGAAAGCATGTCTTCTCATTCTCATTACAAAAGAGATTCTTACAGAGTTTGATGTGTTCCTGATTTTGACAATCCAATGCAATGCCATCATGCTCTTTGTATTTTGTACTACGCATCAACTCTGTGTGATAAGTCGCCGTGGTTGCAGTGTAATACAGTATACTGATTAGTCAAATACTTATGATTTCTCAACTTCCAGTTTTTGTTTATGAAAACTTTCTGAGGCAGACTAAAAACGCCACAAACGTACAAGACAATCTACTTTACGGATAGTTGATAGTTTTCGCTCTTCAAACATTAAATTTAAGTTAGAAAAGGAAAATCGTATAGAGAGTAATGACGACACCGAATTATTACCAATCACTGAAACTCGGAATCGGAACAGGTCCTCAGTTATTTTTTTTACGCATGTACATAAATTATAGCGGTGGCCTGTTAATCCATCATAATATAAATTATGTGCTGCTGATAATATATTATGTAGTTCAAATTACTACAAAGTACAACGTGGGTGACAGATACCAGGCGGAGTGTAGGATTAAGGTAACATGTCAATACAGTGCAACCAATTTACGTCAGTTCATGTAATGTATTTTGAGATATGGCGCTGGAGCTGGATTAATTAAAAAATTCTCCCAAAGTTTTAAGCTTCTCAGAAATGTTTGTGCAAGTTCTCACATCCACACTTCCTGTCATCAGTAGATCCCTGCAGGCCTATTTTGTGCGTTGCAGACTATATGGCGGACTGTGCTCCATGCATATGTGCCTAGTACTTGTTACTTCCATGCGTTAGAGACTTATTTGAACGAGAAGCATTCGTCGTGGGATTTTTGTGAGGAGAGGTGAAGGGGTGAGAGAAGTAATTGTAAAAGTTATTCGGTTCTGTCCACAAAATAAGTGAGACGATCGTAATCTTAATTGTAGTGTTGGGGCTGGAGCTGGTGGTTTGTTGATTGTTGGTAGGATTTGGATTTAAAAACAAATATGTAATGTTGAACTACTGTAACCTATATTAGGTGTTATACATATATATATTGAAATTCGTTGACTTGAAGGCAGTAATGTCTAATGCTGACTCAATTTTATTGGATGCTTATTTCACTTACCACTGTAGGTACATATTTATGTATATTGTCTAGGCTGTCTCAGTGAAAAAGCATTGTGGCCAAAGTCCATGCTTTAGTACTATTGAGCTTTATGTAGGAGCTTCAATTTTTTTGGATTTCAGACAAAATACGTTTAACTATATGTGGATTGGACTTGGGCCACAATGCTTCTTCACCGCAGATATGTGGCATATATTGCACCAGCAGTTGAATAGGACCTGGCACTGGATGATATTACAGACACATCGACCTCCACACATAATAGTTTCAATATAACCATATTTGCACAAGGGAAAGAATGAGATTTGATTTGATGAAAAAAAATCATCTATAAGTAAGGAAAGGATATACTCATTACGTTGTGCTATATGGGAGGAAATGAGGAGACCGACACCGACAGGACGGGGAGTTGTGAAAGAAACCGTATATGATGTCTACCATGTGCAATTTTTTGTTGCTGAATATATGAATAGGTTGAGTTTAATCATGGAGTCCGCAGAAGAGATGAAAAGTCGTCAGAATCTAACTCTGTGCAAATACATGTGGGAAGCCCAGAAGTGGTTTGTATCCTCCAGTGTCTATATTCGGCAGTAGTCTTCACTATACACTTCCTAGACTGCGAAAGGGTCTAAAATATGCTATTAGCTGACATCCGTCCTAATGGTGATGGTGATAGTAGCTATATAATATAAGGCATATAGTTGCTCATAAAATACACATTATGTATGCATGTAGGGAGTATATCTTTACGTTGTAGTTGTATATAGTTCACTTCATCCCGTTTGACTCCCTCTCAATTTTTTATTCTCTCTCTCTCTCTATCTCTCACTTTCTCAGTTTCCTTCACTTCTCAGGATTCTTTTTCACTGAATAAAGAAAAACCACAACAAAGAAACGGATCCTTTCGTTTTGTTCTTTCTGAGGGAAGAACAAGTAAGATTCGAGAGAACTCCATTTTCTTAAAGAGGAACATATGTAGGTGACAGTTGGGAACATGGGAGCATATATCCATCAAGAAAATACCTACACAAGCAGTCATCCTAAGAAACCTCATCCTCACAAAAAACATGATGACGAGACTTTCTTTTCAACTCACTTTTTTTTTTACTCTCTTTTCCTTTTTATCAATTTTGTACTAACGTTTTAGAGGAAGGAGTAGGCTGCCTGTATAAGGGAAGCTATAAGTAGATGAGTGAATCATGCCCAACAACCGACAACCGACTCTCTCCCGCTTTTCCCGGGAGTCTATGAAAAAGGCGGGCGGGATATTATGGCGTGGGAGATAAATTTCTTCTAAACAAACTTGATCAAAAGATTATAATACTTCCAAGCGTAACAGTTTTAAGAAGCATATAATATGTATTTAGCCGTATGCCACATTTCCACACTGCACCCACACTAATTGATTCAAATTTCGAAAATTAAAGTAATAAAGAACAAAAATTTGATGCACTGACGTTACTTTGCTTGTCGTTTTTAACAAATTAAGGAAAGATGTTTATTTAAATTTAATTTAATTGGAAAATTGGACGTGGTTACTTATTACCAAGCACATTATCTTTTGTATAATTATATAATTTGGGAAGAGCTCAGATTTCAAAGCACAAAACATGGCACCTTTATGATTCTGTAAAATTAAAGTTAGTTATGTAGAATTAATAAATGTAATTCCTATGGGCTAAAATCATTCATAAAAATTGTCTTAAATAGAAAACCAGTGCGGGATGGATGGCAAGAAATTGTAATTTATTTAATTTTGGAGCGAACGGGAAACTCAAACTCAAATGTAATCTCCTCCCATCGTCTGTCACTCTTTCCTTCCCTATTTTATATCTCTCGCTCCGTTTTATTTCTTAATCAGAAACTCATCTTCTTGTGGCTTCGGATTTTGGATGCATGCATCCACTAATATCTGCCTTGCAGTATTCTGTACAAAATAGTAAGTGTATCCTTGCTAAGCGCATACTGAAAGGTGTGATATAATATTTATGTATTTCACATCAATTCAAAGATGCTGACCTTGTTCAAACTTTCATCAGTATGCTCATGTGCATTTAGTACTATCTATTTCTTATATTATGAGGAAACAAAAGGCCCCATTTCTTTTAATAATGACACTGTCTGGAAAGTCAGCAATTTCTTTGTAAAACCGGAATCTTTAAAAGAGAAGTTGGTTTGGTAGTATGTATAAGCAAACGAAAATGATTTTGCCATAGCACTCAAACCTTGATTCGCCTAAAATATGCATATCCAATTAATAAAAGCATAAAAGTCAGATTTTTAAATGCCGGAATCTGTTATTTTATTTCTTATGTAGCACAAACTACTACTACGGCTTTTAATTCGGCCACAACGGAAGACACAAATCTTCCTCACTGGGTTCTTTAAGATAATCTTCCTTTTTACTATAACGTCCACGATCCTTGATGGTTTTGTGCATATAAGCTTGGATTTATTATTTATTACAAGTTTCATGCGCATATCATAGCCTTATATGAATGGTAAGGATGAACGGAAATAGACATGAAGGACAGGACACATTTACTTTATATAAATAGTATGCATGCTTACATATTTTACTGCCACTATTATTTCAAAAACTTGAAAGGAGCATGCAAAAGCATTGTAAATAATGTACAAGTAGCTTTAGATCTCTTAGAGAGTTTGGTATAAAACATTTCAAAATCCTTTTCAGAATAAAATCGGAGTAAATGGTGCAAAGGCATGTGTGGCCGATCTACCTTACATTGTGTAGAGCACAACCATGTGGTATACTTCCCGTAATTGTTGAAATGCTGGAGAAAATGTGATTTTCAGAAATTAAAGTCCTGTTGCCTTTCGTCTTGGTCTTCGTCTTCGTCTTCGTTCAATCATCTGGCTGGATCTTTAGTTCCATTCCAAGATCCGTCTGTCCCGACGTTGAGTGTAGATGTCAATGTGTCTGGCTGAGGAGTTATTAAGAGGAATTCTGAGAGAATAAACCAGTTTTATGGCAGACGGAGAAAACTCATTGTTCTAGATGGGATCACCTTTCAGCCTTGACATAGACGGGAATACAGTGAATACACGAATACAAATTAAAGATTTCAGATTACATAAACCATGGACAGCGCTGTAGTAAATATTCCACAATGATGATAGCAACTTGGATTAGGATTCTGGATGAAAAAAAAAAGAGAGTAAAAGGTTTGTAGGTATGTTGGTATAATTATGTTTTGGTAAGATTGATAAGTGTGGCATTTTGATGCATGGCTGCAGCCTCCTTGTCTCTGTGTATGTGAGGAGATACTACATACTACGATTAAACACACATAACTGCATACCTACCAACACGAATTACATTTAGTTGAGTGAAGAGATATAACAATGTAGATATATATATTTATTTCCGTGTGACAATCGCAACATTTAATCAATACGTGAAACCATGGGACACTGCTGCTGTGTGGGCTTATAAGGTGGTCGGCGTCCATGGAGTACAGAGAAGGCATTAAGCAAACGTGTATCCCTATACACATGTGTACTTGTATATTATATACAGAAGACTTACACGTATACCACATCCAACTAGAAGCGTCTTCAGCCTCAATTGTTTCTCTTCGAAGCTCCTTTCATGTACTTCGCTTTGTCTGCTACACTCCTAATCATCTCATCAAATAGGAAACAGTAGCTAAAAGGTATAAGATCTAGAAGTCATTAGAGCTGCATTGTAGTATTCTGGGTGCGTGCAGACAGTGACAATATTTCTTCATAATAATACAAGCAAGAATAAAAAGAAATTGTCCTTTACAATCCTTTTGTCCGTATCTGTACATAGACATGTCTACGTAGGTACTTTTGCCACAGATGTGGCAGCGAATAACACTGCCTTGTCCACATTCTCATTTTATTCTCCGTAATAATATATATCGTCTGCGTACATCTCTGTATGTATGACGTATTTTGTATGGTATGGTACCCACCGTCGTTTTGTTTCCTTTTTTTTTTGCGGGCACTGCTGTGGTCGAAGTCGAAGTGTACAAGCAACACCTTAATACGTAATAATATAATAAAATATGAGTTACTTACAAGACGTCAGGTTTAATTCTAAAGAATCTAATGTATACTACATACATATATATTAAATTCTTATATTCGCCTCGTCCCCTAACATGTCATCTTACCTTGAATGTCATGACTAGCCAAGGCTTCCTTTTCTCTATGTCATAATATGCTCCTCATTGCTTTTCCGGGAAAAGAAAATCTCAAATGTTCGGTAGAGCGGGCAGCTTTCTCTCTCACACACACACACAAATCAGAAAATATTAGTGTTGATGTCACAATCTATACATGCATGCTAAAATTCAGCTACATGGCGAAGTCCCGTCATTTTCTACCACGTCCTTATTCGGTCTAGTGTCTACAATCTACAACTCAACGGCTACCTTTTAGTCTATAGGGTCTTATTAGTCTATCTTTATTAGGGTAGACTACGGCTGGTATGCTTGTCAAGTCGACCGAACGAGAAATACGAGACGAGCACAATTTCAACTTTACACAATCAAAGTAAGGTGGTCCATGTGGTGGTACATTTTGCAGGAGACATCTATTTTTACACAGTTTTAATCTAGGAAAATTAAAGGAGGTACCTAAGAATTCATGGTCTTCCCACTAGGTACATATTCATTACTGTTAGTCCCCAAAATATATCAACTTGACTGAATCTTTTAGATTGTTTCGCACTTCACAAAAATTACTCGAAATACATTAGGAGAAGATGTAGTTCCTATAAGTTCCGATAAGTACCAAGGTAATCATAGCTGTGAATTTCTTGACATAAATGTGCTAGTCTTCAAGATATGCACATCTATAATTACATGCCTAAAATTTACAAATTAATTTGCAACCAACTATATAGTCAATGGTGTTACATACACAATCCAGTGCTTTAGTTAAGTATGTATATCATCAGGGCCGGATAAAGCAGCCAGCGTAGGCAGCCCCAGCTGCCTGAATTTTCAAAAAACATGTAAATTGAACATTTTTCCCTTTTCAAACCTATGTAAAAAGAACATTTTGACCTTTTAAAAACATGCAAATAATTTTTATTTGCACTTTTCAAAAACATGCAAATAAAACATTTAACACTTTTAAAAAAACATGTAAATCGAACATTTTTGCACTTTTCAAAAACATGCAAATTGAATATTTTGCACTTTTCAAAAACATGTAAATACAACATTTTGATTTAGCATAGAAAATCTTCAATAAAATCAAAATGGTGGTTTTTGCATGGAAACAAATTGCTGCCTAAAAGTTATTCCTTTGTCCGGCCCTGTATATCATGTATAATGTTAATAATGTATTGTGACCAACTGTTTAGTAAATCATGGGAAACAAGAATATCGATCGACAGAGTTTTGGTTTTTATCTATTTTTTATTATGCACACTACTTATTATTTAAACGTACAATGTATCTAAAAGTAATGGTAAACAATTCCATATGTGTGCACTATAAAAAGTCGTGTATATTTTTTCAGCAGACTCTTCCATTGAGAGGAAATACTCGGAAGCTCCCTCCAACTATAATCATGTTCAGAATTTCAATTTACTTGAATCTTCAATTTCAAAGATACCCATATTTCTCTGGAACTGTATTATGCATAAGTAGCAGTCGGTATTGGCTATGTTAAATTGAGCTTAAAGAACTGTAATACTGAAACAGTTATGGTACTTTTAAGGCATGCTTGACCCTAAGTTCTAAATACATACACAGTCACTGTTAAATTTGATACGGCATTTTATTGGCATCATCATTGCTATGTATGTGTAATACGCCAGATTTATTTTTATTTAGTATCTATAATTATATATAGGCAGAATATGACCACATAAGCAAGATTTTACATCTATAAAAAGCAATTAAGCCTTTTTATGTACGAGAATTGCGGGAGGACATACTCCACACATTAATTTGCTAGCTCATAATCTTAAGTACTATGCTTATATTAATTACTTTCTTTTTTTCACACGATTCGTACTTCTTCTTTCTTTGTATACTGTTTAGGTATGTAATTTGGAAACACAAATTGAAACTAAAATTAAAGTACAACAAAAACTAATTTTAAAAATAAGGGTCCGCATTTGCCGCACTTTTTTTTATTGCTATATAAGACATATTTGCATAACAGTAAAATGAAATAACAAAAAGAAAACGAGCATTTTTTTTTATTTAGACAAAAAGCTATTGCAAAAAATAAATCCTTAGCAGCAAGATCACTGCTATTCCTAACATGGCAATTTGTAAACTACATTACATCTCAATAGTATTAACAAACCGTTGATTCAAAATTGAAACAACTGTAACTTAATAAAAGATATAAGTGTAGCACACACACTTTTTTAATGCTGTACACAACATAGCGCAAATAGATCTTGGTACTATAATACAGCCTTGGAAACATTCATAGCGAGATAATGCGGACCACTTATATGCACATACTTTTATGTCTATAATATGGTATTGTCAAAATTATAATGCAAACAATATTTGAATTCGCTGCAGACGAACACGACGAATATTCACTATTCCTATCAATAATGGAAATGTAAATATTACATCATACAATCACACATTTTTGTCTGCAAATCATTAAGTCATGATCCGTTTGGAAGAAAACCTGGTTACAGTACAATACAAGTACAGCTCAGATTATATATATATATACTCTATATAAAGTAGAAGGTAACACAATTAATCTAGTTTTAATGATTACAATATAACATGATTTAATGAAGTTAACAAAACAAAGCTATTACGAAGAAATTTATTTCAAAAGCCTTTTGAATTAATATTAAATGCACAATCACCCAGTCACTAGTCGGTGTACAAAATACCGTGGTATGTACTAGGTATATTTTTTTTTAGTATTAATTATTCGCTAACCTATTAAAATTCTTATTGATAAAATATACAATGTTCTTTTATTGGAACTGGATTTTTTATATTTTAATCCAGATATTATGACGGTGATTATATCTGAGGGATGCTCTACTGGGTCAGTAATCCTAATTTATTATCTTTACTACTGCTGTTTGTTAATTTTACTAAAATTACGTCTCATGTCTTCTCGATTGCTCAAATCAGTTAAGAAAATAAAGCTCCTATGCATTATACACAACATCATGATTATCTCAGATAAAATTTTGGTCTCATAGGGACTCTCCAGGTGAGTGTGTGTACTTAATGTATGGTTGAATTGACTCTAATTAATTACATAACTTTAGCCTTATCAAAACGAATATTTTAGCAAAAATATTAGACACAAAATACAATAATATTATTATAAAATGAATCTGGAAGAAGTACTTTTTTTCGTTGCTGAACTGTTAAATGCTTAATCGTTGGATAATGAATCCTTTCGTCAAGAATACTATTATCATCGTTAAGATTTAAGCATGTCCTCCAGTTGCGGACGTCTTATTGTCCATATTTGGGATGTAGTCTCTCGCCATCAGACAAGCAAACACTGTCATAACCATTTTGCTCTTGACTTCAGCAATATCTTCTGGTAAAGCATACACGCGAGCACCAACTTTCCTTGCCATTGACACTGCATATTTTGCATTCGCCAAGTTGTCCTGAACATTAATAGAAATATTAGTATTCAAATTTTCAGTTATGCAAACAAATGTTTGTTTAGTAATAAGTTTTTCATATGTTTATAGTAAACATACAAATTAAATATATCACCACTAGCACACAGTAAGAAAATACAATGAGTAAAAAAACGTACCTCTTCGTTGCCACTATCTTTAATTACATCGTAATTGATGCTTCCTGGTTTGATGGCATCAATGAGATCGACGACCACTCTTGCATTTGCAATTGATGAATCTTGGAAGTTTCTTATACTTGTAGTTTTTCCGGCTCCAGATAGCTTATTGTTTACCCAGTCGAGGATTTCTCGCTCCACCAAAGGATTTCCAGAATTTGCCAGTTGAGTTAAGACGGATAGCGTGTAAGCTCTCATCAATTGCCAAATCAATGCTTAAATTATAGTAAAAAGGATTAAAAACCGATACTCATAAGATATTAAGCCTGGTGTTTTTTGCTTTCAGACTTTTAGGAATATACTGTGCATAGTTAGTTGCCTTACCTAATGTCAAGGTGGGATTGCCGTCAGATATATCTTGCCCAGCGATTCCAACGAGGGAGAATTTGAGCTGTTTTCCAAGTTCCACGGCGTAATTGCAATTCTCCAGTTTTTCCATAAATTTCCGAAGCTTGGAAAATTTCCTGGTAGTTACATAAAAAAGACATGAAAGTTTAGTTTTTGCTTTATTGTGAAATAATTACTGATGGATGTGTTCCACCTTACATGTACATGCTATTCTTATGGGACCTTTTAGTAGGGCACTACATGCAGTTCAAGTATCGAGATAGTAGGCACTCGTATTCATATTAGATTAGAATAACTCGCTGCGTCCTACTCATAAAAACACATGTATTTACCATCAGATGTTTTGGCTGACTTGTACTAATAAAACAACTTACTTATGCACACGGGTCCAGTCTACGATTCCCGGTTTGATGATATCGTACAGTTGGAAGATGACAAGGCCATCAGCCAAGTCGGAATACAGCCAGTGGACGTGTGGTGCGACGCCCATGGAATTCATCCAATTACGGTAAGCTATAATAAATATTATCGCAGTCCATTACAAGTTGCAAAAAATTAGAACAGTATATAAGTAGTAGAACAGAATTAATTTGTAGTCGTTCTTTTATCGCAGCATAAGTACTGCTTCGAGATATTATAAGAATTAATTAAAGTACTTAAATGCGAAGGTCATATTAATTCTAAATATTACTTTTTTCTTCGCGAGTTTCTTCAACATTCTCTAAGAATTGGTCAAAGTCGACATTGTCAGGCTTGTCAAGTCCTGGATGATTATTAAATAGATTGGCCACGAATGCTAAATTTAAATTGGGGGTTCCTTTCACAATATCGTCTGGGGTAACGAAAGATCTGCAACCCAATTTCTCAGCTTGTTGAAGCATCAACTCTGCTCTGGATACTAAGTCTCGTTCCTGGAACAAATGTTTTTAATTTTGTTGAAGGTACAGTAACAAGGTCTTACATAATACAAATAAATTAGAGGTTGTCCCAATAATACTGTCGTTCTTTATCAGGGCACTCAACCTTAAATTTACTTTTTTGTCTGTACACTTTGAATTGTACATTACTCAGTTTGACTTTAGGTCCTATGTTTAACATTTTATCAATTTACCATGAGGGACTCTTTGGTAACTCCAGCTTCTTGTGGAGCAATCTGGTAAAGCAAATGGCTGTAAATTTCTGAATCTTGAATGTCGGAACTGAAATTGTTGCATCGTCGATTAACTCCAGCACGATCCAAATGGTAGTTGACCCATCTAAGAAGAATAGCCTCTGGGGGCAATCGAAGTAAATCCTCAATTTTCTCACCGTCGATTAAAAGATTGGCTAACCCAGGGCAGTGTTCCAAGTTGATTTGGCTGAACAATCCAATCTAGGAGTCAGAACGAAATTGTAAATATAGTACAAACAGGTTGTTAGTTTATTTCCTCTCTGATTTTAAAATAATTGATGAGCAATTCGTCAACCGTAAAAATAATTCTGTATTGACTTACCCGGATAATCTGCCACAGAAGACCCAAAACCAAATGAGGTTTTCCAAGTATTAAATCATTTCCATCAATGTTAATGATATTACATCCAATGGCTTGGGCTGAGTTGAGCGCCAAAGTAAGATTTTCATGTCTTGTGTACAGTGTCAAGTTTTTCACGTTAATCGCTCTTTCATCGATTGTATCCGGACACGAGTGATTGATGATTTTACTGTGCATGAAAAGTCAATTTTTAGCGATTTAAAACTCATTCGCTCGTTACATGCACATTTTATCCTGAGTAATGTGAATTTAAAAGGCTCTAAAAAAACAGTCTGGGAATTGGGGAAGAGGAGGAAATCTACATAGATTCATCATTGAGTACCGTGTGATATTCAATTTCCAATGATTCCTTAAATTGTGACTCGGACTTTCATTGTGAGCCATTAGCGAATCCCACAGGAAAACATTTTTATTTAAACGGCAAAATGCACATTGTCGGGACACACTGCCTGTACGTAAGATGTAGAATGTAGACAATGGAGTTTGTAAAAAATGTCTCTTATTATAAACAATATCTTCTGTACAACTACATTTTTCTACCTACGAGACGAAGAATCGAAATAAGGTATGACTCAACACAAAAGCAATAATTCGTAGCCGAAGCCATGTCTTTAGAAAATGTCGACCACCAAGAATAACTAGCTTGTCATGTAGTTGTGTAGGAAACTGAAAGCACTTTCCATTTAAATCATTGAGTAGAAAAGACAAAAGTTCCCCACTGTTTTCGTTGACATTGACGCTTTCATGCAATAATGTCGTGGAGTGGCGTCGTAAAATTCTGAAGCAGAGAAACTATTCTGATCTCATGCCCTACAAAATCTTTTCATGATTTCCTTTAAATTGGACAATTGGAGTCAATGGAACTCAAATGAGAAAGGAGGGGAAATTTAAAAATTGATGACATGGATTCTTACCAAAGAAGAATGCCATCTTTAACTTTGTCGTAAAGTGCTTTTCCTTCTGGATCAATCGGAAGAAGATGCTTAAGGTGGGGATCATGGCCGAGATGGTCGTTGATCCAATGTGAGAATGCCAGTTGTTCTTCAAAGCGAACCGAGTGCGTTGTCCCTTCACTGGAAGCTTCTGACATTCCTCCAATTGTCTGCAAATTCTCTTTCTTTGACACAACTTGCGTAAATGACATGGCCACATCCTTCATTTTTAAACTGCAGCAGAGCTAAACACATCAGAGAATTTAAAAAAAAAATCCAGCTAATTAGAAAATTCTTTTGATGATCATCCAATCATGACTTTTGTGGTCTCACAAAGTACACGCATAACATATATCCTCAGCGTAATAGAGAAAACCGCAACAGTAAGGATAATCACTATCATTAGTCATGCTATCCCTCTCTTGATTTCATCCCAACTTATAACGCTACATTACTATTTGTATCGGAATCGGAAAAGGAAGGATTGCCGTCGTAATGTCAATAATCAACTACGGTAGCATCATTTGGCACGCAGGTATGCGTAACTATATACACAGTCTCGTAAAGTTGAGGTTGTGCATCATTGCCTACACTTTAGACGATCGAAAACTGAGGCACTGGTCTCTTCCTATGTCATCTTATTATCCTCATCTCCATAAACTTGCTGTACTTTAGGTCTACTGTAGAATAGTAGGATCTATACCACTAATAAGACTATAATCTATAATTACATGTGATATACATACTGTTGCATACCTATACACTATACACACAATTATATTGTGCATACCACTGGAGTTCTGTCTTATATAGGCATATAGGCCTACAGAAAAGTACATTAATATCCTGTGGATACACAAAAATATCGGTAAACGTAAACTACCCAACGAGATGCGGTACGAGATGAGAGCAGTTAGTCAGCTAGAAAATCTACTTATAGATTACAACTATTTTTTCATATCACCTAAAGACAGACAAACTACATAATGTAATTGGAATGAGTACAGAGTGTAAAATGACTTCAATTTTTAAAAATTACCTTTTCAAATTCATCTAAGGAGAGCTTTGAGCGATGTCTTTGATCGTCACTGTCAAATTCTTCGATAAGTCGACGTACTTGCCACGCAGGAATCTTGAAACCAACCTGGTCCAATGCATCCTTCAGTTCTGAGCAGTCAATGTAGCCACTTCTGTCTTTGTCAATCTGTGAATCATAAAGCATTCATGTTTAGTTAAGAAATGTCGTAATGTGTTTACTATAGGTAAGTACCGTATTTCCTGTGACTGTACACGGGCCTATGATAGCACACAACAGGTCTGAGAGGTAGGAATTAAATTAGTACACGGGTCTATTAACACACGATTATATGGCAGTTCACGGGTCTGAAAGGTTGGACTTTGAACAGTACACGGGTGTGCTATCACAGGAAATACGGTACATGTATTATTGCACACCACTACTTGCTTGTATATAGACTAAGTTGATTTATGTAACTCGGTCTTATTTATTGAGGAAATATTCTCATTTTTGAAAACGTCTATCATGCACTTTTATTAAGGGTTGCATGGTCCCATATAGATATAACCAATACCTACATAGAAATAGATAGTACACACAAATGCAAAAAATTATGAGATTCCTTATTACACGTTCATATTCTGCTTGGACCCTATCAGTGATTTCCAACATAACGTCAATGCGTTGGTTTCGAATTGTAATCAACTCCATTTTCTTAAGTGCACCAAAATTTTTGTATTATTATGCAATAAGTAAAGGCTCAGGATCAGAAGAAAATTTAAAATGATAATGATAATGACTGTGATTGATTTATTTCAAAAACGGATAATATTCACTGACACCAGCACCACTCCTAATAAAAGAACACTATAGAACTGTTCGATTAAAAAATTGATGAAAATATTCAAATGCGGAGGCGAACAACTTGTAAATGAGGAGAACACAAAAAATTCGGCTATTGCCTCAACAAGAGTATTGAGAAGACAAGAAACAGAGTAATTGTTGTAGACTCTTTTGTAAGAAAAGTTATGAAGTCTGAGAGTGAAGATGAGATACTGAAATCGAAATCACTTTTGCTTTCCGCTTTTCAACTTGAACTTGTTTAATTCAGTAAGAGATTATAAATTCTAACTAACTCTCTTCTGAGGAGGACGACCAATGTGAAGAGGCTAATTTATAATAAGATTCTATTTCTAATTTGCTTCTTTTTGTCAACGAAAACCATTACTAATATTAGAAAATGTTGAGTGGAGGTATGTTGAGGAGACAAGTACACATCGGGGTTGAGTGGCACGTGCATTAATTTACATCATAAAATGCAATAAAAGCGACAACCACTGGAGGTTCACAACACACGCATCTATTTCTATCTCTCTCGAATTCTCAAAGTTTTTTTTAAAGGGATCCATGTAAATGATTGAAAAATCAAAATACTTAAACAACCATAACTATACTATTATAAACATTTAACACTAACTCCCCAGACTGATAAATTGACGCTTTCTTGAGGCCACCCGCCACATATACCAAAGCGATTATAACAGCTAAACGATAATAGCAAAACAATATATATAGATACAGCTAAATGCTCCTGCCCATCTTTACATAATTATTCACTCCTTGCTCAACATATAGTAATGCTAATAGTAGTATAGTACTACTTCCTCTCTATAATTATACCTACAATAATGCAGTGGGGATGGAAGCAATTTATAGATACATAAAAACTTTCCCTTGGTAAAAAAAAACAAACAGTCAGTCAAGACACAATGAGCATCTTCAACGGCTGGTTAATCATCATATGAGCTGAAGCACACAACTAAAGAAATATTTATTTTTGAAGAAAGCATTCATCTCACAGTCTCGTGTGAGCGGCGGATGGCACACACCTAATAAAAAAATCATCAAGCCAGATGTTTGCTTTTGTGTGGCAGCATAAGCAGCAAAAGGATCAACACTATAACACTCGCAAAGCAATCTTTTTTTGTTTTTTTGTTTTTGTCTTTTTTGTTGTAGTTGTTGTTGTTGTTCTTGTGATCAAAAAAGACAAAGTAACAACGTGTATCTCAAGTTTCTTTAATAGCTAATTAATAAACAAAGATTTTACTGTATATATCTGTCCTTGTTTCTTATACTCAGACTTTTATTACGAAAATGATCTGATTGTTGAGCATTTTGAATTCAAACTCATCATCAGTGTCAAATACAGAAATGATCTGGCTCCATGGATGACAGTCAGTGCCTGTTAATGAGCGTATAAGCTGAGATACATACCTACATGAATTTATAAAATATGTATTTACTTAACAATAGTCACAACCACAGACGAGGAATTCCAATCACTTTTACTTTCACCTCACTCACTATTCTCAATATTACATACAGTACAGCAGCGTCGTCTTTTTAATGCATTATGAATGGTTCTGCAGGTGAGTGCCGTGTCACCCTGTCATCATCATAATAATAAATATATTTCGTTCCTTTTGTTTTTGTTTTAGTTCTGGTTTTCGATTACTATGTAGCCCCCCGTTCCTCGCCTATCCGTAATACATGGAAACATGTTTTTTTCGAGACATACTATATAATATGCCCTGTGGATACTCACTTATATACTTTCTGCATAATTCCTATATACTCGTCAGAATTTTCAATTTTTGGAAAGAGAAAAAATCAAATTATACATCTACAGATAAACCCAAGAATGCAGCACACAGTGTGTGAGAATTAAGGGAAGAGCCAAAGCATTTAACGTAATTGATCCACACCATGCCATCACTGTGTACTGAAACTGTGTACATATATGATCACACATCCTTATAATTATTAATGAATGATGAAGGGTGTCAATAAGTCGTGAGAAACTTGGTCGATTAAATTTAAAAAATAGTTAACAGCCCCCTCATTCATTAGCATCATTAGCAGGTATTTAAATAATTCACGGAGCGGATAATTTTCAGCTGATGCTTATTATCACTTTAATGAACATCTAAAGTTCAATTCCCCTAAGAGTTTACTTAGCTGTCAGTAAGTACATAATTAAGTGTTACGCACAAGACGATTTATAACTGCCGACATCTTCACTCATACATCTGACCCTAGATACATATTTAAATTCAAAAAATTATAACGGACCATAATGAGTGACGTATGAGCATACAAGCTGGACGTGACACTACACTGTCAAATGATACCGACTAACATTTTTTTACGTAAGTTATTTCCTAGAAATAACTGACCCCATTGGTAGCTACAATAAATTGGGAATGACGTATAAAACTCGACGTTGGTCTAAGAAATTAAAAGTAGTAATTTTGTTATACAAATTATGTTATATTACATATACGGAATATGTGCATCACATATATCACGTGCCCACAAACAATTCAGACAGTGCAACTGGTTGCCTTTTATTCGCTTCCTCTGCCGCCGGATGAGAAACTTTTGCTTTCGAGTTTTCAGTATATAATAATATATAAGCATTCAAATGAAATTACTATGAAAATATGACAAGGAAAATCGAAAAAAAAACCGCAAGATACTCCAAGCGAAAAATAAAATTTAGCTCTGCTTTGAGGTAAATGTGAATATAGTAAATATTATTATTATTACTAGGTATAATAGGTAAGTACTATAGGAAACAGTATACAAATTATTATTAAAGCCGATAGCTACTATTGACTGTACTGTCAAGTCACGTCATCAATTTATTTTCTAATGAAACTGAACGAAGCAATTTTATGAGTTCAATATTTTTGTTTGTTTTTTTGATGACTTTACTTTTTACAACTTACAAGTTTCCCTACAGACTGGAGCGTAAAGTAATAACTCAAATGACCCGAAGGTTTTTTCCCTTCACGTTCTTCTTGATCCTTCATAGTTCAATAAATAGGTTTGACGTTTTTAATGCATTTTATTTTGTCAAATGTAGACTCTCCAGGTGATAGCTCAACTTCGTTCCTTGGCTGAGAACTGGTTAGCATAAAGCTTAACGAGTTGGACAGAGAGTTTATACCTAAACATGGGCAAGAGGGATGGCTAAATGGTCGAGTAAAGAGAGTTTTTTTTTAAAAACATTTTCTGTTCAAGCTCTCTACTTTGAAACTTCGCATTATTTGAAAGCGAATGGACTTCTGGCGGCTGTGGTACTCCTTTGGTTGTGGCTGCCCAATAATTACAGACTGCAGGAGTAGTTTATTCTACCTCACAACCGCAGGCTTGCTCTCAGTGTATATGTATACTATTACCTATACCATTTTAGTATTTAAAAGTGTCTATATGATGCAAGCATAAAAGAAAAGTCCGAGGCATTCCCTCTCCCTAAAGTATCTCACTCACTCTCACAGTTTTCCATTTATGAATCATTTATTTTCAACTCGATATCTTTCTTACTGTGTCCCATAAGCATCATCTTCCGAAGAAACAATTTGGTGTTAATGAAACGGATGCAAATTTATGCTTCTAGTTCTTACTTTAGTTTAGGTTTGGTCGTTCGTACAAATGGGAAAATTGAAATGCGTAAGGGAAATAAAAAAAAGACCATAGTTTACATTTTAGCATTCGTCAAAAGAGATTAGTCGAGTAGTTTTTAGTTGGTAGTGTTATGGTGTTCAAGGGGTTTTTCTAGCTGACTATACGTTCATTACCAATATCAATAAGAAATGTTTGAAGCTTCGCTTAGTATCTTAGTTATTGATATTAGATATATATGTATATTTAATACTAATACCGATAGCAGTAGCGAGGCCCAACAGTCCAAAAATCTACGAACGAATTGCATATTGCACACGTCCATGTTTTCTTTCTCAAATTACGAATATTTAATACATTAAAGACTCGAATGCTCAAGTTTCATTTTTATGATGAAGTAAGCTATATTTAAATATAAATATAAGTTTGCATAGTTCTTTTTCTTTGAAGCTAGCAGACTAGCAGAAATCGTGTGTTCAGTCAGAGCAAAAAGCTGGAGAGAAATTTATAAGGAAAGGAGGTAGGTATACCTTTTAGAATGCGAAGTTGGTGGATAGAGAAAATATAACATATAGGTAAACCAAGCATAATATCGGGAAATATACACACAAATTTTCGTCATGTTAGTAAGAATCAACCACATTCAGTGTTTCTTTTCAACATTAAAATACCAAACAAGGACTGTGTGCTTCACGACCGAATTTGTTCGAAATTGTCAAATGTCAAATTTGATTGAGTGATTTGATTGCTTCTAAGAATTGAAAACTCGCCCAATAAAAGTACACCCAGGGAGTTAATATTTAGTTGTATATTTACAATGTACGATGTACACACACATATATACATGTGAGACTTGATTATATAGTTTGTCAGGTATTCGAAATTCCAAATAAATAACGAATATGATTACTATCGCTGATAATCAATAATTAAGATTCTGAATTTATAAGTAGGTAGGTAGGTGTTTTTATGAATGGGAAATTATTGAGGAATTCCAAATTCGAGGCTCCTACGAAGTAAGATACGATTACGGTCCTTGGCACTGACAGCTTGAAAGTCATCAGACACACAAAGCTCATATTATTCAATGAGTATATTCGTAGTCACCCAGGTATTTATATTTAATTGAAATACAGGCATCCTGTGCATGGAGCATATATAAGTGTACGAACATGAACTACGGATTCTCATCCTCAAATCCTCACACCACCTTCAGTAATACTTCAGTCCAGTCATTATCCTTACATATTATATTCTCTTCTCAACTAACTTATTTGAAGCATACAATATTTTTTTACCGATACGATGCGCTGTCTCGCTGTCAAGTCATTATATATAATTATTACTACCAACCGCAAACCCACACACACTAATTCACGAGCATGCTACCAACACATTTCCTCCTCTTAAGCCCAAGACTCAAGAGGCTATAGGAAAAAAAAAGTGTGTAAAATTAATGGGGAAAAAAAGTTACATGTAATTTTACATTTAAAGCCAAAGTTAATAGTTCACAACGCTTCAACTGTCCAGCGCCATAGAGAAGCACGTGGAGGCTCTTCTTTAAGGATAGGATAGGATGAGGAGACATTATAAGACATCCAGACAAAAAAAAACAAACTTGGGCTTCACACACACAGCTTGTAGATATTACTACAGTTCCAAAATTTTATTAAATTATAAAGTAATTACTTTTCTTCCTTAAATTTATTAGGCAGTATTTGAGACACTACTGCACTGTAAAAAAACTATATTATTTCCAGATTAAAATGTCGTCTAAGGGCGAGAATGAAAAGCTTTTAAAGCCGCACAGTACATTTTTCATAAATCATTTCATTCTATAAAAATCATGTCCCACACCATTTAAATGATAATTACACAAGATTTAAGATATTAAGATACTGGTCCTGGTCTACTGGTATATATTATAGAGTGGAGCCCTGTGTGGTGGTGATGGTATGGTATGAGATAAAAGCTGGGAGACAAAAAATAAACTGACTGAGTGACAAGGTAATTTTAAATGTGAGACCATGAGCAGTGACGTAAGCTGAAGGACCGACATTTTTCGTCATGGAGCTTTAAATAACTGTCCTCAGAACTTTAATTTATTGTTTAAATTGAATTTAATACTCAAATCTAGATGTACGGGCTTACGGATTAGAACTAGAGAGACACAATACAGGGCATGAAGAACATTACCAATTATGGTTATACCTGTCCTGTAGCTCGTATGATTGCGCTAATAGCATGTATAGTATTGAATTGAGTCTACCTCCAATTCACCCATTGTGCCACCACCACCGCTCTCAACAAGCTTGTATTTTTTTTCCTCTTGTCTTATCTGTCCATATATATAAAATGACCATTGACCATAACTCAGGCTATCATGTTATAATGTCACTTCACTGGAGTGAACTGAACTTACACATGCATACTCTACTACAAAAGCAATAGGATTTTATATTTTGTCTACCTCCATCATGCCGTATTTAATTTGGTAATAATAAACCATCCTTTTTATACAATCCAGATTTTCAATTAAGTACAAGAGACATAATATGAACAAGGATTTTAATCTAATACAGAAACTAGATATGATATGAAACAAACTTATGCAACCTACACCATAGGTATAATCTTGTTTCCAATTCCAAAAAAAGAGATTCCCTTCCAAACTTGATACTCCTATATGTCCTATACAAATATATGTTCCAAGCACGCGTTCTCATATTATTATGAGCTTTGTACATGGACATATTTACGTAGACATCATGTAAATTAGTTGAATCTCAACAGCAGATGTGAGTCTTGGTCCTAGCTATGTTACCCTAAAACTCTCCGTTCCCGTTCCCATCGTGGCTACCTACTACTGTACAATGAAAATGAAGACTACTAACTAAACAAAAAGTATCAAAATACTCTCGACCGAGCAAGACAAGAAGAGAGAGAGAGAGAGAGAGAGCAGTGGGCGAGAGAATTAAATCCTGTCAATTTATGGATAGAAATTATGATATGACAAGTCTCGGCTGTGCTTTTTTTTTATATATTAATTTCACGCGATACCCTAACTACCATGACCATACCGTATAGTAGATGCAAAATGTTAGTCCTAATGTTACATGTCCTTTTTTATTCACAGCTCAACTACAAACTACAACTCACTCACAATCAAGCCCCAGTATGTCCTGCAGTTCTATTTACAATCTAAAAACAATGAGCATACACGTTAGTCGTGTAGTAATAAATATGTAGTATGTAGTAGCTCCGTAAATATAACAACTTGTATGTCATGACATTTTGCTGATTTTACTCTCGTCGTTCTCCCTCTCTCTCTCCTCTTTCTCTGACACTGCAAGTTATAATCTCAAGCTCTGCCGTGTGTGTGCGTGTGTGTATTCACGAGTGCTCAGTTCTGGCTGCAGAAGTCGGTATAGAAGACAGCGAGCAGAGCTATAGACGTCAACATGTTTCCCTCTCAGCAGCCTCTAAACTACAAAAGAAGTTTTACAATACAAAACATAATTTGAGAGATGCAAGGCTAAGTATATCTATATCCCCGTGGGTCTGATGGGAGACGCGTAGTAGTAATAATAATATAATGTAACACGTAACATCAAGAAAACATTGACATTTGCACAACCTCCTACTCGAAACATTTTAACTTTGATACGTGTTTGTGATGTGATGGGGTGGTGGAAGGATTTTTATGTTACAGAGCTCAACAACCAAAAGTTACCCTATACACTCTACAGTGTCTACTGTGAGTTGCACAGTTTCTTCTCTGTGTGTACACTGTACAGCACTACGACTACAGCACCTCTCATTATACGAGACTGTGTTTTAGAGATATATATACATATAGCTATATGTATATAGTCCGTACCTTTTTGTATTAACTCTACGACTCTACGCCTTTACTACATGGTGTAGTTTAAAAGTAAATGGTAATGGTATAGTATAGTGGTTGACAAAACATTTGAAGTTTGAGGTGCGGAAGGCATTTGAAGGACAGAACAGGACGTAGAGTTTTGTAAAATTGTACTATGCTTAAGCCTAAGTCAAAATTAAATGAATTTAAGGAGAGTTGTGTTTTATATTATAAAAAAAAAATAATATCAAGAGTACAAGAGAGTGAAATACGAGGCATGTTTTATGCTACAGAAGAACAAAATATCTGTCTGTTCTTTCAGCACTCTACAAATTGTAGGGTAGATAGATACTCCCTCAGTCAGTGTATGAGCGCGTCTGCTGAGAGAGTAGTAAAAAAAATTATATATCAAACTGTATACGTGAGTTATAAAAACCAAAACCAATAGAACCATCGACTAACCTTAGAAATGACTCCATGGAAAATTTAAATATATGCGAATGATGTGAATGTACTATGGAATATCATATAGGAAATCATATAGAATACATCCATAGGTAGGTATATGTATTAATTGATTTGCATGCTTGGAGGGATTTTCTATTAATGTAGTCAAAATCCACATCCACCTTCACTATGTGTATGTACATGTGTGGTTTCTGCACGTTTCGAAACACTGCAAGAGGCTCCGTCAAAGAAAGAAAGAGAGAGAGAGAGAGAGATAGGCACTCCCCACACAGACCACATATGGAAAATTTCAAAAAAAAAATCTATATAATACACAAATGCAAATCAGGCTAATAGTGTCCAGGTAACACCTCAAATCTCAACTTTTGAGCCGTCATAAGTATTTCATGCACACCTTCCTTCAAATTAATCCTGGCACAAATATACCTACTCTTCTCATCAATCTGTGAGAGTAATGATATGTTTTTAATGTGGAGAGTTACAAGAGTCATGTGTATCCATATGCGAGAAAGTAATTTTAAATTGATGTCTCACTGCGCTAATAATTATAGTAATAATATTATGAAGTCAAAGGAATAGGCTCCTCCATACATCTTATTTTTATATCAGCTCAAGAAAACAACTTTATATTTAAATCAACAAGATCATATTTCATATGACTTTTAGCAGCTGTCAAGCCTCAGCTCACACAGAGAGTTACGTATTTATTTACTCCTTCCTTTTATTTACAACTCTCCTAAACATAAAGATACATTTAAAAAGACATAATTATTTCTATTTGGGACGACAGCTCAACAATGCACAATGCGTCATTAAAGCTCACACTAAGTCAATATCAATACATTTTTGGTTTATTTGTTCCTATTATTGATTTTGATTTATAGGACTCACACATTCCCGTTTACTTTCCCATTTCTTCTTCTATACATACATACTTAGCCACACACACGGTAGTATAATCATTTCAATCCTTTCTTCCAAAAGTATTTCACTATAGTCTTTGATTATTTTAATCAGCATAAACTTTTGATTTAACTTAGCAGAAAATGGTTTTTGATGGCAATGAAAACCTAACTAAATTTTTTAAAAATAAACTTTGCCAGGTTTACCATATGTAGATAAGACATAGTACAAGTTTTGAAGTGTCAAGTTTGCTTATCGAATTTGTTCTTACTACGCATAATAAGCATATCTGTATACTAAAAGTAGGTGCCTATTTATATTCACAACTTTCTTGACAACTTCGGATCTTGCCATGTACGGAATAATTTTTCTAACAAGCACCTCAACTTTCTTCAATCATTTTTTTTCTACTTGATTTGTATCCTCCAAAACTCCATATTGGTATTTGATATTAGGATTCGAGTGTTATTATTTAAAGGAAACTTGTTTCACTTACATAACGTGTAAATTATGCTGCTGCTCAACTGTTCCCTATGATCCCTACAACGATTGCTTAGCATTTTTAAGGTGTCAATAGAAATACACAAGGAATTTTAAATGAGCTAAAATAAATGTATAACACTGTTTTGGCAGTATAAAAAAAAATTAGAATGTATTTTATTGGAGATGAGAGTATTTCCAAGTTAGAAATGATAAGGAAAAATGGAATCCGACTCAGTCAGTCATGCCTAAATGCTTCATTTTATCGTAGCAATAATCATTTGAGCGTGTAAAATCATTTAATTATGTGTACTGCGTACAACATGTATGTCCTGTGAATTGTGGGACTACCCTCATCGTCATCAGCAAGACCAGAACCAGAACCAAAAACCAGAGAACCAACAGAGCAGATGAGATTGAGAGTGATCCAATGCATCTAATTCACCATAAATATTTCCTGTCTCATGCAAATTAAGGCGAGGGCCAATTAATCATTCAGTAAATGAATCGACTGCTTCACACTGAATCTGAATAAAAATGGTGTTTTTTTCTCTCCTTTACTTTATACATAGCTCCAACTCTCAATATATCCCAAAAAGTTAGCTCATCTTTCCTATTCTCATACGTTACGTGCGAAGATCCCGATTGACAACTCTGCTAAACTCTAAAAAAATAATAATGTATATGGTATGTTATGTACCGGTGCATATACAGGTGTACATACAGGACAAAGACAGACACAGCTTGAGGAACTGGATATCAAATGTCGTCAAATTGCTAATGTTTTACCAAAAGTGTTTTTAGGCGTGCCTATTTCCATAATAAAACTCAAGAGCTGCAGACGGTGAGTCATCATACTTTCCTATTCCTACCCACAGATTAGTCATAAACGACGATGTCATCTTGCCCTCAATCCATATATATATATATAAACAAGTATAATAACATAAAAATAAATAGCTAATTGTTGCAAATTATTTTATTGAATTAGATTTAGATCCTCTCAAATATGGCATATGGATTAAAATATAAATACTATATTAGATATGCATAGAGACAAGTTTCAAAAGCATTCCCACCTTCCTTGAACAGTTTTAGTTCTTCATGGAGCACACCACTAGGATAGGAGAATAATGTTGCAACTTGCAACCTTCTCTGCACTTCCAATGAAGTTATGTATCAACGCAAACACTTTTTGAAATATGATTTAATGCGTGACATTGAAGAATCTACGTATAAAATACTGAGTGTATCAACCTTTAAACTTGCTGTATATAACAGTGTAAATCTTGCTCACACATAAAATAATTTTATAGCCCTATGATTTCATGAGTTTCATACCACCAACCATTGAGCGTCATCAGGAATAATAAGAAAACGAATAATGAATAATAATAATAATATAATATTGGAATGATTCTCGTACGAGCTCCAGCCCCAGCAGAACTAATCCAATTATATATTAGACCTTTTCTAATGGTAATGCGGTATGACTAATTTTACTTAAATTTAATGTTTCATACAAGAATAATAAAAAAAAATACGCTATGTACTTCCAATCAATCAATGACATATAAAAACGAGTTACAACTGAGCATATCCGGTTATAGTATTTATAAGCCAGAAACTATAATACAAGATGGATAGATGTAGGATTTAAATTATAATATAATAAATTTTTGTTTTAATGTTTTTTGATTCACTTACGGCTTCGAAAGTTTCCCGTAATTCCCGCTTTTCGTCAATAGTTAAATCTCGGCTTCTTCCGTTGAGAGCCATGATGAGGACTTAAACTGTATATTTATTAACTATGAATATTTTGAATTGTATAATTCAATGGAGTGTCAAATAATGGAATTGTTATTGTTTCCGAGTTAATAGTGTAGCACAGGTTTTTAGCTAATATATATGACAAGGAGAACACCGTGCTTTAGAATGAAAAGGCGGTGGCTGAACGTGAGCGATCGAGTCAAGAGTCAAGTCCAACGACGACAAGCTTTTCCTTTTCCTTCAATTCCCCTATAATATTAATGCTCCAATGTGTTTAGTCAAGTTAACATTTATTGTTTAAAGCGTTTTGACTCATTATCAATACAGAATGTGTGTGTAGGTATAGCTGATATAATTATAGAGACCACACCGTGTAGATTAATACTTGCTATAGTTAGTATGTGTAGGTACGGTAGGTACTTCGGTACTTTGAACAAAACACTATATAGTTCAGTCAGAGGCAAAAGTTATTATCGCTCACACTATTAAATAAATTGCGTGTAGACGTAATAAATACTCAGAATGAGTGAGTATACTTATACGCCGGGGTCCAAAAATATCGAAATCGAAATTTTAAATTGTATGTAGTAGGACGAAAAAAAGAATATGAATATGTGTTGTATATCTTTAGTATCAATAAGGTAGACGACTATCCAAATTTTTTGACTTGTGTTAATATAAAATCCTTCTCAGGGCCTTGATTGGAATGTGGATAAAAATGTGTGATATGGAATAGTTGCTCGACACTGAATCGATAACGACTGGAATGGAGAAATGATTGCTGATTCGAGGACACGGATTAGAGTTTTGTAGATGACTGTCACTTTACATTATTGACTGTGTATGATATCTTATCACCTTTGTGTTCTGGTTGACGGTATTAAAGTCAAAGATTGAATGCAAATTAAAACTATTCTTCTCAAGGTAATATACTATTATGTCAAAAAAGTTTTTATATATGTAATTATTATTATGCTGACGTTATTATTGTACAGTCGAACTTTCGTGTTAATTCTTCCACTCTGAAATAAGTAATTAGGTAGGTGATGGTATGTAATAATAATTATTGATTCTAGAAAAAAATTTTATATAAAATTTATGTATCACGTATATTATTATATGTATGTTACTAATTCGTATACGTCTGTCCTAAATATCTTTTATCTTAGCTTGAGTTTTTAACCCACTGTAAAGTTGATTTCAATACTTTTGACATGAAGTCATCATCCTTGTATGTTTCTTTTTTTATTTTTGTACTTGATACTTGATCCAGCGTGATTGTTTAAATTCCAGTTCCCTCAAACGTGTGTCAATTTTATAAAATATTATTTCCAGGTTCAAAAAGTAGAGTAGGTGTAGTATAAAATATTATAAAGGTGGTAGGTTAAAGTTTGCACTTCACAATATATAGAAATGTATAATAATGATTTTAAGTCTTGCTCGTTCTCGTTCTCGTAGTACTCGTCGTAATCGGGATCGTTCCGCACATACTTTAATTGAATGTCTAAGTAAATACTTTTTAACTCAATGTAATCACAGTTGATTACAGATTTATCATGAGTGAATGGCTTAAACTGGATCTATATATATTTGTTTGTAGTTTTGAGATGATAAAAAAAACTTATAAAGTTAAACTTGAGTGATTTTAATTTATATATCAAAATTCAAGTAACACACATTATATATTATCTAACTATTTTTTCCTTTTAGTATAGCGTTTATTTATAAAAGTTTTATTGCTCTCCTCCTCAGATTCAACTTTGATATGGGTAGAAATTCACTCAGGTGTAAAAAAAAATTTTTTTAAGGACTCACACAAGTAAGACAGAAGACAGAGTAAATTAAATTACAATCGGCTTTGCCAAGCCAATTTTTATTAAGGTGGTATATATATAATAATATATGCAAGGCTTAAGAGAACTCTCAAGTTTGCTCTGGTTGTTTATACTATTCCTACTTACAAAGTAAAGTAAGACGGGGAATTGAATTCTCGAAAAATCGAGTCAACTAATAAGGTACAGAGAGACGAGATACATAATTTCAGTTTACATATTCAAACTGCAATGGTTTGGCTTTGGTTAAGTACAAAAAGGATTACAAATACTAAATACACGGTCAAAGAACAGTCAACACACACACACACACTCTCTTAAAGTCAGTGCGGGCGGATGGTGGCTGCTGGCGGCTGAGAGTGAGTGTCCCTTTGCTTCATAGTCACTATAGAGTATAGATTGTATACTGTATATAGTTGTGTAGAAGATAGATGGTAAATAACATAGGAGATCGAGATACATGAGAGAGAGAGACGGGACAAATACTTTACTCTTTACATTAGGATAACAGATCATATTAGACACATCATATACAGCTTCCTTAGAGCCGTCACTGCTCAGTTGTTACTCAGCACCACTCTCAGTCATCAGTTCCCAACGATCAAACAGACTGATACTCATAGATATATAGCTGGTCCATCTACTGACAACAGATGCCATCATTGAATGAACCACTGGTCATATGAGGGACTATATACATACATAATTAAATATGCAGTACTTTTGTAACGTACCTACTATATGTGCAGCGGACTATTTGACTATTTAGTAAATTACGACATATATATACTACTTTCTCACTTCTTGAAAATCACAGCATCCCTAAACAACATTGACCATTTATGGTAAATAAAATTAAAAGTTTTAAAAAAAGGGATCAAAATATTTCCCTTGAAGGCTCCATAAAATAATCTGTGAAAGAAAATTTAAAGCGAAGTGTGATGTTTCTATTTTTCTAGTATCTCTCATCCGTCTTGTTCTCGTGTGCATCTCACTGATAACAATAGGAGTTTCTCTCTCATCGCCACTCGTTCAGGCACTTCATGTTATCGGGAGTTGACAGCAGGCGAGGAAAGGAAATGATTCCAAATGAGGTGATGGTGTATATGTTATGTAGGGATGATGTTGGTGGACTGGTAGTGAGATCATCCTTGTTTTATTATCAAGTATCGGATGGACCAAGACGATGGCATGGTCCATTAATGATGTCATCGATGACATGCCTTTTTCTGATAGACCCACCCACCCTAACAATAGAATGACAACTTTTTTAACATGGGCTTAAATGGAGAGGTTTTTAAGACCCACCCACCTAGAGGGTGACATCATTTATGGACCATGCCGATGACGATGGACGTGTATGCGTAGATATATTATTTCGAGTTAAGTGTGCACGCTATGAATTGTCACAAAAGAATTTTTTCCACCAATTCCCATGATTAATTTGGAAGGAGAGGACGACGCATTGTGGATTAAGGGGAGACATACGAAATACGATACAAATTCTCCCCGTGTGTCATATACTCTTTTCTTGAAAACCCAAATGTCCTTACGAAATATTTTCATAGTAACATAATATTATAGTATACAAAAATATAATCAACTAATGTAAGACTTTAAACGCAGAGGTAGTATTGTTTTCTCAGGTCGATTTTGGGAGAGTATATAGTTGCGGCAAGCCGTTCTGATGAATCTTATGATCACGTGTATATATACTAGTATAAAATATCAGATCTGGATATCTACTGACGATGAGCATATTATTATTATACATTACAGTAGAAATTCCAGTATGAGTTTAGAAAATAGGGAAATGTCAAGAATGTCTTTTTACTTCTCACTTCCCTTTCCGACAAAGAATAATATATAACCAATAAATTGTGAATGAAAAAAGAAATACTTTATTACATACACCTTCTTTCTAAAATTAATATTGCGGTTATTTAATACATAGTTCTAAGCTCAACCCTCAACCACAATCCGCAAGCTTCATAAATAATAAAAAAATAAAAATAACGCGCGAGCGGTGTCCATTCGTATTGGATGTTAGATACCTGCTTATCCACTACACATAAACAACTATATATGAGAAAGTTTATTACCTACATGTATTACTTTACATGTAGAACGTAAAGTACACTTTAAGATACAGGTGTTAGACCACCTTTTATATCATGATATAAACTGGCTATTTTATCACTAAATCAGTCTTCTGACATCCTAAATGAATATTATTAATTTTTTAAATTACATTTTTAGATGTAACTAAATATGTTGCTGACATATTAATTAGAGGTGGTAACTGAATCCAAATGTGACAACACGTACAAAGTATTTAGATGCAAATGTTAATTGTGAAAACCTTTTTGAAAATATATAGAATTTTAAATCCAAAAATATATTTTACATCATCCGAGAAGTTATTTTCGACGATAGGCAAACATGATTAGATTTTACAACAGCGTCCCTCTTCTCATTATTTCTGCAGTTAACCATATTAAAATGCGTATTGTAAAACTTCAAGCGCTTTTGAGGCACCGGACTATGGCTATACGTGTTCCTGTACGTTTGACATTGTTTGGATTAGGTCTTCATAGACCTCGAAAAGTATACAAGTCCCTGAATACACAGTTTAGAATCATGGAGATGATATTACTGATCTATAAGGCACGAACAAAAAATCTCTCCAGTAGCCGCTTTTTCTCACATGAAACATTGGCTATGATGAATATTGCATTGCGACAGACAATTCCGAACTCCGGCTCTTAAGATTGCGACCGAGGGTTCTGGCATCCTTTCTCCTTAGCTTGAAGAGATTGACCAAAAATTGCAGAAACCCTTCATAATATTTGAAATCTTTGGAAGCAAATTAAAAAATAATAGTAAAAATACATGTAAATACTTTATTAATTTATAATGTGCAATACAAGAATAGAAAGCCATAAATAATATATATCGTCGTTACATAACTAACATATACTTGTTGTTTTCATAATTCAACATGAAAATGTGCCCTAGTTATGGGCAATGATTTGTCACTTTTGCAGTAAAAGTAAAATGTCTCCGGATATAAGATTAGTATGCATGATTACTTGTTTGTTATATATTACGTGATTAATAGTATATAATTACGTATTGAAGAGCAGGAATATAAAATGTCGCATAAATTATATGAAATTTTTTACAAATATCCGTTATTGAAACGCTGAAAAAAGTTATATGAAGTTCGCGCACGAAAAAAAAAATGAATGCACTAATAATTAATTCCTTCTTTAAAAATCATTGATTGAATTAAATTAAATGAGATGTGCCAAACTGCTGAAGACGATGCTATTACGAGGACGAAACGACAAGGCCCATCCTTGTCACATCACCAGTTGGAATCGTTGGCTTCAACTTTATACTCAGTTTTGGGCCGTTTAGAGTCCATATCTGCAAATTTCTTCCGGGTTTCCTGCCTATGTGCCTTTCTCTCTGACTTAGTCATCCCTGCAGGGTGACTAATGAAAGTAAACAAAAGAATAACTTCACTCACTCTCACATGTCACTTCTAAAAAGCTCTAATTATTTTTTAAAATGAGCTTGTTCATTGAACACACGCAATTTTTTCTCTGCATATACATATTAAATAAGGATGCATGGAACACACCTCCATCACATTTTTTTAATTGGAATTATTTTTATTATCTTACTATAGAATAGCTTCATTTTTTAATTTTTCCTTTGGGTCGTAACCAGCTTGATAGCCAACACTGCAATCTTTGTCCCAATCTTCCTCTTCGTACCCGTTATCCCAGTTGGAGCTGGTCTCAGCTTTCGGCTGTTTCTCTTCTTCAGCTGCAGTTGCCTCTTCTTTCACTTTTTTAAACTCGTCTGCAAATTAGTAATACATATAATAAAACATTTTAGGTTCAATTTAACATGCAATTATAGTTATAAAGACGAAGTCCAGTTGACGCAGGATTTTCGCCACATTGTCTATCCATCGGCGACTTCATTGTATGAATTAAAAATAATTGTATTACTATAGGAAAATTCAATTTAAAGGCAAGAAAAAATTCCAGACAAATTATGGTAACATTACTATAGACATTTTAAATGGAAATGATTTTCTAAGAGTAAGGTTAATTATTATAATTTTATTATAAAGTAACAAATATTTATGCAAATTACCACTGGCATGATACTGTATGTGCTTGACAACTTGGTACTGGTCTTGGCAGTTTCTGTGATGGTAATCCAATTCAGGTTTATGGACCTGATGAAGATAGTTAAATCGACATGGAGCCATTTCAATTTTCTTTCCCATTTCCTTACAGGTCTTTTCGTAGTTCCGTCGGCATTTACACAAGTGAACCAAAAATCTTAGATTTCTGAAAGTTAATTAGTCAGTTTAGTTACCACAAGTTATGTACATATTTAAATATTCATTGCTTAAATACTACAGCCGTATTTTTTTAAGTGAAGTTTACTTTTTTAATAAAGTGTTCTCTCTCTCTCTCTCTCTCTTGTAGATGCATTTTTTAACATAACTATGCTAAACATTAACTTAACTTGGATACAAGCTAGTCCCTATCCAACTTACGTAATGCGATGAGATGGTTCGTAGGGGCATTGAATAAATTCTTCATCGGGAGCCAGCAAAAATGGGGCAGCCATTATTAAGTATCAGTCAACCCTCAAGTTCGAATTCCAATGAAAATCAACTAACTGAGTATCAGTATCGCTCTGAAAAACAGAAATGAAATTCACTTTATTTATTTCGTTATTTTCAGAAAAATAAAATTGGATGCGCTACGAATTTACAAAGGAAGTATGTACAGTTCAAAGGTAACTACTTTTCCAAAAACATTGTGAATATACACTTATGTATTTCAACTCTGCTGAAGATTACTGTGTGCGATTATTACACAATAATTTTTACTTGATAGTGCAGAACGGAAGTCCTTAAAAGAATTAAATAAATTAAGTTACTATCATTTACCCTATTTAAGTAGCCTCAAGCTGCAAAGCAATATTATCCCGAACAATAATTACATCAAAGTTTTTAAATTTGCTTCATGTCAATCTTAACTATCTTTGAAGACCATAGAAAAAGAAGTAGATGTAATCTTCGATGAAAAACCCTTATGCAGACAGGACAGTTATGATATTATGCCTGGCCAAAATCCTGCCAGGTGCAACTGAAGAGCCTTATTTTTTGTCACAGGTTTTCTAACAGTTCACATTATGAAACAACACATATATGAATGATGACACAACACTTAATGAATATTTATAGAATATGTGAAGGCTTATAATTTCACGTGCATAATTGCCAAGCAATTAAATACCTTATTACTACACCCAACCCATCAATAACATGGGTAAATAATACTAAAAATATGACCACAATAGTGACGGAACATTTCGTAAAACTTATGAAACATTTCCTCCCAGCGTTCGGTTCGGCATGTATCGTCAGTCGCAGTCGCAATTGTGGTGTGAACGCGAATTGTCCATATATTTTGTTTGTGTCCGTTATTGGAAATCAGTATTTATATTGAATAACCTCACACGTATTAATAAAGGAAACTCAAACTCAATATATAATGCTGTTTAAGTCAGCTCCTAAATCCACTAATCCACATACGATACAACAACCTAGCTGCAATTACATGTAATTGATACAACCCTACATAACAACGTCCGTGTAATACCCGAAATAGGCTGGAAACAAACAGATATGCGATTTCTCTTCTCACTGAAATTCCAACAAAGTTATGCCATGATCCTTGAATATTATTATAGTACTAATTGGTAATAAGACATGCAGTAACTGAAGATGAAAAGTTTAATGTTACTAACCTTAAAGCTTGGGAGAATAAATAGAATACCTATTTATATTAAATAGCTATAAATAAGAAGTAACTATGTACTTCAACCACCGATATGAGTCAAATCCGTACTCCGCACTCGGTAGTTGTAAAATAAAGGCACAAATAAAATAAATATCTGATACAACTCCCAATCAACCAGCAACCAGGACCCTTCGTTTATTTACTAGTAGAAACTAGTTGAGATTCGTACTCTTTCTTTTAGCTATACATTTTTATGTTGCAAAACAATGTTTTTAAATCTGGCGCATTTCCACAAACTACCTCCAAAGAGATGATGCCCCGTGTCCCCAAATAGAAATAAAATCTACTATCTTATTTTCTTATTAAGCTGGTTAAGTTAAAAGTACCCTCTCCAATCTGCTGGTCTTCGTGTGCTGCTTTACTGCTTATTTGTATGGGTTCAAATTACATGAACCATTAAATACATTGTATTACATCAGTACTACATAACCATTCAACAACACCTTCAGTTCAAACTTTTACATCAACAAAGAAATATAGAACGGAAACTCTGTGGTTCGTCGAGTACGGTGTAAAAACTAAACAATGTTATCTGAGTCCTAGAAATCGACATGTTGCTTATTATACACAGTATAACAAGTATACTTGAGTACATATCCCTTTAAGTATGTGTTTTACATTTTTTTCTTCTAATTATTCTACACTGAAAACTGGTGTGGAAACTTTATTCTGTCAGTGTCAGTCGTCAGTATAATACCCTCATTAATAAATTGTAGACAAGTGCTCCTGTGAAAATGCAATTCAGTATTGTGCAGGTTGCTGTCTTTAACTGTAAACTTTATGTCATTAACTTGCAAGTTTGCAACTACTTACAACTTAAGTATTATATGATATCACTGATATGATATGCACAAAAACTATTATTAGTGCCGCCGTATGTACATACTCTATCAACTCAAACCAGCAATAAAAATGCTAATTTAAATTAAAAATATATGCTGGGCCTATGTTCTCGCCTAAAAAAGGTCTGAAGTCCTGACACACCTACAAAAACCACTATTAATGTTAATATGTATATTATTATCGTCCTACAATATCAGTATGCTCGTAATTTTAACCCAGTGTGGGTTTATTATTTATTATCATACTTTGTTAAATAGGTATGCATACTCATTAGCCAGCGTTACTGCGACCACTCAATGCGCGAAATTAACGTTATATTATATTTAATTTTACAGAGATACTGATGTGCATAAAATTAATTTTATTGAGTCCAGTCAATTCCTTACATAGCGGACTCCGTGGGACCGGCATAATGTCCCATTTAACCATTTCAGGGATTTACCTTTTCTTACCAAATCCCTTTTAAAGGACCCAAAGGTTCGAAATCGGTCCCTTTCAACCAGTCATCCCTTATATTGCCTCCCTGGTAACCGGTAAATTATAATATTGCTAGCATAGCTGGTCGACCGAACCACCAATATTGCTCCCTTATAACTGGATCCCTTATGTACGGAGTTGACTGTAGTTCTCGGTGTTCTGGGTGGTACAAGAAGGACCACACAAACGATTGTAGGTATATGAGTAATATGTACTAAGTTCATGCTGACCGGTATTTTATGATAAGTCAACTCCGTACATATGATTGGGGGCCGAAGTTTTAGCAGCGGTAGTACTGTAAATATACTTGACCATTGTATACTTTTTATCGTCCTCATCTTATTTACATATTTAAGTAGGTCATGCTATTTATAGATTACGCAGCAAACATGGTGACTGCTGACTGCTCAAAACTACTATCAGTAGTTCATCAGCCCATTATCATCCAGTTTAAAATGTCGACAAAAAGAAGACGAAATTCATGTAAAACTGAACAAAAGTATGCGTTTTTGCAGAAAACTCCCAAAAGTACGTATGTAGACGTATCAAAACAAACGGGCATTAATTTAAGTGTGTTGAGTAGAACTAACATTAAGCAAACCCCTGAAAAAATCACAGAAACATGGTTGAAACTTTTTTTTCGATCGTAAATATCTTGAAAGGTTAAAACTAAACACAAAAAACTTCGATTGTATAGCTACATTTATAAAATTCCGCTTACAAGTTAAATCCCTGAAATGGCTAAAAGGGACAGATTATGCCGGTCCCTTATGTACGGAATTGACTGTACCATTTAACTTTTGCAGTATCCGCGGCTGTATGAAAAACATTCATAAAGTATTTTTTTCCATTTTAAGGTAGTGCTTAATACTTGAACATGTTGGAGAGCTTTAACCGAGAGTTGCACCTATTAAAGCAAGAATAAGTTTACATGTATGCAGCGCCCGTAAAGCATTATAGGGGCAACTCTCTTCGGCCTCTCGGTTTTCGCTGCAGTACGTCCTTCCATAGTTGAGGGTTTAGCGGGATGGAATTTAGGTTCGAGGGTTGAGATCTCCTATCTTCTCCTTGAGTAAAGTTGATTATTTGTGATAGTCATAGCGTAAAAAGTAGCTATCCTGACTGGGCCGGGACTGACAACTGACAAGTAGGAAGCTGTAATCAGTGATCGCAAAATTCTTCAGACACATATTTACGTGGAACCCATCCTCCCAAGGACTTTCAGGAATTGTATCTCGTGTATTTTGTAGTTTTAATAAGCTTCGCTTCGAGTACATAAAAATGAAAATAAACTGCATTTTGGGAATTTGTTGCAAATTCCACCATCGGCGACGGTCCATGGTCTAATCGTAAGTACTTGTAAAAAGGGCAATCTCGAGCAAATGATTGATTAGGCATTATCATGATCCCCACTACACTGCTAGGTTTACATCAAATAAAAACGTCGTGTCATAACGAACGCTTTCTTAAATTAAGACAAAGAACGTAGTACTTAAAAATGATTGTCCCGCAATAGATTTCATTTCACATCAGCGACATTTAAGCAAATACCTATTTGGGGTCTCTAATAAATTACAATAATACTTTGTGTTAATACGGAACTATCCATGCTCGATTTTTATAAATCTAAAACTGATCATAAAACAAGCGGAAGTTATTAGAGGAATCTGCTTGCTACGCTTCATTTATCCAATTTTTTCTGTAAATGCTGGACTGACGCACTCTGTTTTCTTGTTACATGTATATATATACACTAACATTAAATGTGGATGTATAGAAACGCGAAAGATCTGTAATCATTCGCAATGAAACCACTCCATGAGACATATGTATTTAATTGCATAACACCGTTTGGTCGCGACCCAACTTTCAATTGTATTTATTTACTAACAAATTAAAACGACAAAAATAATCAACCTTAGACGGTTTAAGTGAATGAAAATAAAGAGTGAATATTTTAATACCTCATCAAGAGAAAACATTATTTCCATATCAATACATCAGCGCAATAACACTAGTATACTAAACAGTATAACTATATAAACACTATACTTATAATATCACACATTCATCATCGCTACACTACAGGAGCGCTTAATAATTACGTCATTTAAAATCAGCCCCATCCTCTTTTTCACATACACGTGACTAATAAAAAAGATAGGCGACTAGACCACCTACCCCCTAAATCTAATGACGTAAAATTTTCAAGTTCCCTGCATCTAAAAAAAACTGCTCTAGATTTAATTATTAGACTTATATCAGTTCCGTGTTCCGAGTATTAACAACAGTGGGTTAATATACCGACGTAAATGTTATGGTACATAGTAGGAGTACTAACTGTAAGTATAACGACGACGTAAGTTAAAATCGCACACATACATAATGCTAATTCATACATTCCAGTGCATGGAACATCGAGCGAATGATGTTCAATTTCATCACATACGACTAACTTCAGCTTACTGCTCAATCTTAAACTAAAATTCGGTCAATTACTATTTCTGACAAAAACAAATACAAAATCCGCAATACGGTGCAGTGCAGGCAGCACAATATGGCCCAGATTATAGCTAGTCACGTTGAGAATAAAATATGAAATCTGAAATCTGAGAACCGATCATTGCGTACAGCCAAACATATTCTTTTGGAAATATACAATGAGTCCCTTCAACAAGAAGTGTGATTTTTTAAAAAGCAAAAGCGGCGCATGCAATGTGAAATCCAGAAAGTCTGCATGCAGTACTTGAAAGCTTTACAGTAGCAAGATAATCCACTGACACCGGGAGGCGACGATCTATCTCACAACAAGACTACAGACCTGTTTGTGCCGGAAATTATAATAACGTTATTGATTGCAGAAATATTTAAGCACATCTACACCGTTGACAATACTCAAGTTTAGGATTTACAATGTATCCAATATTTAAAAATATTCATTTAATCAGTTCTTTCTTCATACCCGT
>JAQFZE010000120.1:0-39321 GCA_034695245.1 Dicyrtomina saundersi
ACGAAGCATTGATAGTGTTGGAACGTATTTATTATGTAATAATGTAACGAGTAATTATGAGTAAAACATGGGTAAAAATTACTAATGTCCAATTTTTTTTTAAACTAGAATTACAATAAGATGTGTTAAAAAACAGTAAATAAGATAGATGCATAAAATTTAATGTCTAGTGCAAAATGTTCTAGTTACATGTTTTTTGAAAAGTGTAAAATGTTTTATTTACATGTTTTTTGAAAAGTGCAAAATGTTCTAGTTACATATTTTTTGAAAATTGTAAAATGTTCTAGTTACATATTTTTTGAAAAGTGCAAAATGTTCTAGCTACATGTTTTTTGAAAAATGCAAAATGTTCTAATTACATATTTTTTGAAAAGTGCAAAATGTTGTACATGTTTTTGAAATGTGCAAATATTCTATTTACATGCATATATATAGGATCTTAATATTTCAATTTTATTGTAGATAGTGCATTAAGTTTTTGGCTCAAAATGGATATGGGGGTCATTTAATGCCTTCAAAGACAATAAAGCATGATCTGGTGTATGTAGAACTTCTATTAATTCTACCATATAACACACTACTTTTATCTGCAATTAATTCTACTCTCCTAGTTATACAGTTTTACTTACGTAGTACATGACAAAATATCAATCACAACTTTTAGGCTTGAAGACATCTACTCATTTCTCTATAGAAAATATATTTAAAAATAAATACAATTTAAATTTTACAAGTTTAATTAATTGCTACCCTGTTATGAGGGTACTAGATAGAAGCCGCAGAAATTGGAGACAGATGGGTGCTCTATTTTATACAACAGAATATGTAATAAACTGTTTATCAATAATTGGAACCAAAAGCTCCTACTCCGAAACCGAAACCGAAACCGAACGTGTATAGCTGCTGCTTTTCCCAATAATTATAATTTATTCCAATATAATTTATATATAATATCCTTAACCAAAGTCCGAAGCCGAAGCCGAAGCCGAAGCCGAAGCTCCAAGAAACATCAAATTATAGATTTGCTGAATGGCTGATGTATGTAAATAAGTTGGTAGGTAGTTGGTAGTGTATTTGATATATTATATATGTTTAGCGTAAGTACAAGTGTGTATATAGTGTGTATTACAAGTTAGCATAAAACAAGAATTAATTAACCACAACGCATTTCCTCTCACACAGTCACACTGCTGGCCATTTCTCATTCTCCCAATAATATAATATATTTATTATTTCCCTGGTTTCCGTCTTCCATCCCGTCTCGCACTATAACACGTAAGGTAGGTACATAATCGTATGCATATTGTGTATGATTAAACATGAGCAAAAAAGAGCTTCTGAAAGCTCTGACATAAATATGAGCGTTATACAGAGGTAACTATGCATTGTCAGGTCAGTAAACGAATCGGTCTCGGTATCATCCGGCCAACGCAATCAAAAATTGAACATGCCACTAACGATGAATTTAACTTGGTGAAAATAAATTCATGGAACTAATAAATACAACTAATAATTGCTTGTTCATTTGATGCGACAGAGGTGCGTACATATATGCTTACATTTGTAGTCACACTTGGTATTGGTGGGTACCAAGGTAGGCACCTACCTACTTATATATGCGGTTTTATATCGGTTTTCTGCGACACGAAAAAATCTCACAAATAAAAATAATTCATTACCTGCGCCCACTTTACTTTTATTACTATTAAAACTAAACATTTTTCAAACATTTATTTTTTCTATACCAAGTATAAGGTACTTACAATATTGAGATATCAGTAGGTATACTCCGAAAAAAAATTCAAATGTAATTTTATTGTACAGCCAGTATTTTTGACGCTGAGTCTGAATTTATTTTTACGTTAGTTCTGTTAATCTCAGTAATTTGATTAGATTAAATCCTTGACGCTAAGGTATATACAGTAGCTATAAGAATGAAATTATTAATTAGCTAAGAACTGTAAACTGCACCGCGCAAGTACTTGTACGTTCTCTCGTGATTATTCTCTATTTAATTACTTACGTATTGAACAGACGTAAATGTTCACATCTATTCTCAAAGAGCGCACGCTAAAAATGAATTAAAATGTAATATGAATTATCGTAAGGAAACAAATCCCGAAAAAAAATGTTGTAGAAAAAAAGAAGTGGAATTCGCTATGCAATCAAAACCAAGTATAGGATTACGGTGTATGATCTTTTACACGTGTATACCAATAGAAAATTGAATTTAGGGATTTAGCGTTCAGCAACTTAATACTTAAATTTTTGAAGCGGTACAAGAAGATGATTAGTTTTTAGGGTAGGTAGGTTCATACATAGATATATTATATAGCGTACATACTTTTTTCACCGACCGGGATCGAACGTCGGACAATGGGTTACGGCACCTTCCGGGTAAATTCGGAGAGCCGTGTGTCTTGTACGAAATTAACTACAGTACACAAGTACTTGATTACTTAAAACTTAATTTTCCTTTTATGGATCTTTGGATCGGCAGTCAGTCGATAGTCGGTCTTATTATGAAATTATGAATTTAAATATATGTTGGTGCTTGAGACAATTCAATGAAGGCAACATGTTGCTATTGATTTTAGCGAAATAAATAAAGGTGACACAAATATTTTTTATATTTGGCACAACTCGCATTTTATTTTTTAAATAATTTTGTCATACTATGGGAATTTGAATATAATAATGTCATCTATTTTAAAACACTGAAACTTTAACTTTTTTTTTATAAATCGTCATTTCCCCTGGTACTAACCCATACAATCATGAATAATCATATAACACTATATTAGTCATTAAATCATAATTAATTCGGTCTGACTCTTCGTGTTGTATGCATGTAATTATGTACAATCAATGGATACAATCAATGGTTATATATTAATAATGTAAAAACAAGAAATCTTTTTTTTTTACAAATGAAAAACACAGACAATCATTATGGATTCATTCTCAGATTTGATGGTGTACGTAGATATATATGTACGTAGACGTGGGTTGAGAGGTTGTTATTTGAACTTTGGAATTGAAACAAAGAGCTTTAAACACATAATATAATTAATTATATACATTTAACAATAATAATGTTAGAATTCCATGAGCGAGTACACGGTACTACAATCATACCACATTTTCCCCTGTAATTATACGTAAATATCCTATAATTAGATTACTAAATAAAAAACAAACGAAAAAGAAATACCTAAGCAGCTGCGCCTAGTGTATATTATGTGTCGAGCTGCACGATTTTGCAATCATTTTGCAATTAGCCAGAAATGTATGTAAACTAATTTGATAATAATTATTACAACTAAAATAAAATATTAATAATAATTATTATTAAGAACCAACTGCACCAAAATATATGGCGTTTTATTTTGGGAAGTCAAAAACTCTTGAGAGCTAACTCTCTACAAATTCTATTTGCCGGTGTCAGAGAAGTATAATAATTGGAACATAATTATGTACATACTTGGGTAAACTTTAGCTATGGGATCTCTGTTTTTCTGTAACGCTTGCTTAATTACACTTGTATTTTGTAATTTGTAATAATAGTGTAATTATCCTTAAGCAAAGTAGAATAAAAATTAGACTCGACAGTGTAGACAATCCACGTAGGCACGATACAAAAATGTTTGTATTTTAAGGCATACACCATCAATATATTTCCAATATTTGAGAGGTATATAACTTAAAATAATATATAATAAATAATTTGTTTTTATACAGCTTTACGTTATGTACGAATATCCAAATAAATTAATTTCAATATAATGTAATTTAAAAATATATTATATGTAACGAGGTGATCAAAATAGCATACCATAATAAACACTATGTTATAATTATATCCGTTTCGAACAACATTTTAAAATAAAGCAGAGGTGTAGTAAGATTGTGAAATATTATATATTATTATTATGTAGAATGCAGAGCTAAGAAACTGAAATCTCACTACTCGAAATCGAGCTGGAGTTACAAAATGTAAAAGTATAATAATTAAGAGCATACATAATCAAAGATTATACACATTGATAATATTTAATATCCCACCTACTAACATTCAAATCCAAAATTATTCAAAAATAAAATACTTAATGGCGATAAGTCAGGAAGGATTAAGGAAGAAAAGAAGGAATGAATGGAAATTGGAAGATGATACAGTGAACATTATTATACACACATGCAAAATTGAAACTAAAAATTAAAAAGACAGCAATAAAATTAAGTTGCATATTCTGAGTCTGAACATTTGGACACTTTTTAGAAAATCAGGTATCACGTACTTAAATCGCTCGGTTTATTTCCACCGTCCACACTTCGCTCTCAATCTCATATGTATTATTATTATTAGTGAATATTTTATAACTATTTTTTTTTACTCTCTGTTGTGGAACTGGAATCGAAACTCTGTTGCTAAAGTATAACTGGAAATAACAACAACAATATTGGGAACTCTTACTTTACATTTAAACGTTTTTGCGATTTTTTTAAATTTGAATTGTATACTGTAAGTATTTTAATTTTTTGTTATCACTATAGTTCAGAATATCATTTTTTTTGTTTCATGTTTTATGCTATACGAGACGGCATCGACGTGGATCTCGAAAGTCGAAGGAGAGGACGGGTTAGAATTTGAATTTTGAATACATAATTATAATATCTTCCGGCTTTACAAGCAAGACCGGTGGTTCTGGTTGAATAATAGAGTACATAGTACACGAATACGAATACATGAAGAGATGAAGACGATGATGTGTGCATAGTACAATCATATTTGTATAGTATATACACCGTAAACCGTAACTTCACACCCCACACACTGCTCACCTTCTCCGACCTCAAAACTAATTGATAAACACTACAAATTTACACATTATTTATACATTATTGTGACCTAATAATAACATCTACTTTACAGATGCACAATATTTAACACTTACAAACATAGGAACAATTTCCTACATCAAATCCTGTACACACACGTAGCATGAATAATTATAAATTGAATATAATAATTATTAGTAATGCTGGGAAATTTTTTTAGCATAGAATATTATGTAGGGATACTCATAAAAAAAATCTTAAAACTAATGGAATAATAAATTGAAATGGAACACATTGACAAAATCATTTTCATCATCCTAGCTTTACAGTTTAAGGGTGTAAGTGATAGTAAGTACAACAATAACAATACAGTAGCACTACAATAAATAACATTATGCATATATTATAATTATATATCGTGTAAGTAAATGGACTACGGAATTTTTTCATGAAGGTTTGTTACAAGTGTATTGTTTATATTAATATATAGATGTATTCTTTTTTTTTGTAGTAAAAACGAGCTGTACCAATGTGCACTGTGCAGAGCAATGTACACAACAATGAAACACTTTTATGGGCTCCACATTATTATTTAGCTGAAAATTGCAGTAAATATAATTATATATATATATATATTATATAAGTATACATCATATTGTTTTACAGTTCTCAGGTTTCCTTAAATGTAAATTGTGTAACATCTATTTTTTTTTCCTTTTTCTTTTCTTTACGTAATGAGGACGCGCGTTATAAATTATTAACTATTTTAAGTCAGTACATGGAACATAACAACATTAAGACCTATCAAATTTCATTCCTTTACTACGGTTAAGTATGAATTGATTAAGTACTTTAATAAATGCGCAGTAGACAATGCGGATTCAAAACAAATTGTATCTGTGTAGTTGTAATCATGTATAATATATGTAGTTAATTGTATCATGTATTAGTAGTCAGTATTATTAACGGTAAAGTTATTTACGTATTAGATTACTTCTATGAATAATTAAATGTATAATATAATATATAATAATTATAATAAAAATCTTTAAGAATAACTATTATCCTAACAATAAACTTTGATTTTAATTTTGTTTTGAACAGTATCAAATAGTGTAAGTCTAATCAGATATTGAGTAAAAGTAGTGTGTATGTATAGAGCAAGTCATGCAGAGCTTAAGATTTGTCTCGAAAATAAAATGTACGATGATGACGCACGCTAAATATAAATAAAATATGTACCAAGATTATTATCTTAACGCTATATTAATTAATTACAGAAGTATTTCTATCATTAACTACTCCCTTAGTTTAGATTAAGACTACAACGACGGTTTTGGTACGTATTACACGGGAACATTTGTCTCCTGAAAACGTTAATTTGTTAGGTGGGATGATTCTTACTTTATATTCTTGCGTTCATAAGTCAATTACTGTTCTAAAGTAATAGCTGATTATTAATTATTACAATTATTATTAGTAAGGATAATTCAACTGAAAATAAAATTTAAACATTAATATATTTTTATTGAATCGGAACATCGTAGGTAAGTATTATTATTTTTAACTGTAGAATGTAAACAAACTGTATATCAATATCTATTCTAAATACACATGATCGCTATTTCGCTTTTGGGATGAAGTTGGAGTAACGCATAAAGTCTGTTAAGCACAAACGTTTTTGGTCACACAGTCAGAGTAGTCTTCTGCACAGACAGCAGTTACTACGCTACAATCACACTTACTGTAACCTGTAACATACAATTACGAAGAACGGAACGATGAAATCGCTTTTGTTTTCCTGCAAATACTTGCACATTATAAATTAGTTGCGTAAAAACGGGTTTTTTATACCTTGCTGTCACCTTAAAATTAGTACTTAACATTATTTGATTTAGCAATTACATAAAATCTAAATATTTCATACGAATATTACAGTAATGTAGGTTGCGCTTTGAGGAAAACTATAACATGTATACACTGATGATTTTCAATGCTTATATAGTTAATCTTCTATGTTACAACGACACAAATTAACGATATCAACATAACAAATCATCTTAGAGTTGACAGTAAATATTTTAAAGCTAATTTGGCAGGCAGTAAGTTCACCGTTCACCAAGTTATTTCAATCATCAATATAATTAATTACGTACAATATGCGAATGTGAAACTCATACATACTTAAATGCTACTGTTTCAAAAATCAGAAACGCAAAGGGATTCATACGTACTCACGGAATTAATACTTGTTGTGCAAATATTTAATCATGGTAGGAATGTGCAGACAGAAAAAAGGTAAGAGCGAGTATACACTATTTTACATAATATATAAGTACTTTAAGACAAGGCCACAAAAGCATCTCAAAAAATGAGCAAATAAGGTACATTTAAGAAGTTTGATCGCTACAAAATAGTGACATTTTACAACGATTACGAAAACAATAACCCTCAAATCAACAAAATACGGCATTCCTAGTGCTAACAAAATTGAAAACCTTAGATAAAACCTATTAATCAGATGTAATATTATTGCACACACCCCACAAAAGCAGTAAAAAAGCAAATTAAAAAAATTACATTAAAATAAAAATTGTCAACATTCATGAGAAAAGGAGTTAGGAAGATTGGAATATATTTGAAGCTTACTTTCCATCCTGGTGCAGAAGGGAAGGGATTACCAAATTACCATTAAGTACTATGCAATAGCTAGTAAGTGCAGTCACTTGTTTACATACAATAAATTTCACGAAATAAAGTTCTGAATTATATGATCTAAATTATATACTTTCACTTTGTATCTTCAAATTTGAATTCCAATTTTAGCTCAACCCGCTAGCCTTCAATTGATACAACTGTTAGTACACTCAAGAGTTTATAGTACTGCTTCTGTTTCCATTTTGGAGCGATTTAAAAAAAACGTTGCGGAATCACTTATAATCACATAGTGTATTGAATTTATGGACTGGAACTGGAAGCTAAATGATTGCCCTGCATTTTGTAAATAATTCAATTTTAACAATAATTATTTTCTCAACAATAATAATAATTTATAATAAGTAAATTCATTTCACACAATAATTGTCAATAGCTGCAGAGTTACGAACAAGAACAGGTCTCTCGTCTTAGTTTTCTTGACCGTAACACCCTTGTCCACATACTTAATCAATCTCTTTCAATTTCCAAAACTACACACACAGATATTACTTATACTAGTCATCTTATGTCCACACCTATAACAATCCAATCTTATAAGTCTCAAGTTTCCCAGGACCCAGGGTTGGAAAAACAAAAGGAAATAATTTCAACTAAATTTCTTAAGCGGCAAAACTTTGGATTCAGAAAGTTAAAAAAAAATATACTGAATGATAGTATTGATAGTTTATGCGAAAAAAGCAATGTCGCAATAAACCGTATCTGTAGTATAGAAACTACCCTCAAAATCCAACTAAATAATAACCTACCATAACACGATATAACTCTGAAAGACAAGATTTGCGTAAACTGCAATAACAACGTTCCTTCATATCGCTAATTTATTTTTGCAGCACAACAAGTATTCCTACAACCCCTCGTGTGGACAACTAAATGTTTTTAATATTCCATATTATCACTATTAATATTCTTTAAGTCCCAATTATTCTAATGTAAGCATTTCAAAATTACAGTTGCAATTATTACAATGAAAACCATGCAAAATTTGCAATATACAAATTATAAATTCAATTTAAGTATCAGATATGATTGTACGTTTACAACAGTTAAATAGGACTGAATAACCTATACACTACAAGTTTTACCCGATGTTACACCTAAACTTCTATCATTGATAAAATCTCAACGAATAACAGCCTTAAGCACAGAAAAGGAATCATAAGGAAGTTCAAAATATCACCGTAAGCAACTATACCATACAGTTGACGCTCACTGCTCATCCAAACAACATTGGGATACAGAGATAAAGGTCCAGAGACACTTTATAAATTCAAGACCCTTAATTAGAGTTAAGAAAAAAAAACGATTACGATTATACGAAACGATTCCATTTATCTTATAAAACGAAAACGTCTTTGCTTTAAAGTTCTTATAACACATTCTTGTCTATCTAATAATAAAAACAGTTGAACTAAATTGGTCGATTTTATATGGGAAGAATTTACGCAAGACTATTACTATAAATTACGCACTTACATATGACAGATATTTGAAATCCTAGCACAAACTTACTGTTTAAAGATACACTCTAGTTTCGTATAAATATCGATCAATATTAACAATAATTCTATAGTATTCCCGTAAGTAGTTTCGGTTCGCACTGTCAGCCTCGATTTTGCTTTGTCTTGGAAGTAGGGCCTTAGACTAAATCTGCATCGACCGTCCAACCCTAAACCCAATGTTTTCAAAGTCTAATTCAAATATTATACAGTACATATAGAGGCACTCAGTCTGTTTCCTATACATATATCCAATTTGTGCTTCTTTCTGCTCAAGAAGTATCGTATTAATATTTAGATCCTCAAGCATGCTATGGCGTGAAAAAAGACACTGAGTACCTCTCTACGTATTTTAAGTTATTCCATAATATTATAACAGCATAATTCAATATTCAGCGTTTTCCAGTCATCACTTAAGTTAGTATGCATCAACAAAACTTCTTAACGTTGACATCCGACTCAGCGTCAAGCAAAACATAAACAAATGTAAAAATTACTGTTTCCCTTCGAGTCAATCACTAGAAACTGAATGATCACAAATTCTTTGCAAATATGCGATGTTTCAATAAAGAAGTACGAAAAAGCATTTTAATCAATATTCCTACTGGCGGTCAAATAAATATAAACATTTAAAATTCGATAAGAACTTTTCACAAACAGTCAGTAATAAAACAAAATGGAATAAAATCAAGGTAATGTTTCAGTTAAGTCAGATGACATAAGAACCTGTGTGAATAATAATAAAAAGCATAGTTTAAGTTAAGAAATATACGTGGAAGTATAATAGCTTATGTTATCCCCGTTTCTGATGGAATCCAAAATACCAAAAGGAATGTACTGTGCCCGTAATTTAATATCTGTGTAATCATAATTGAAACTGCTTTCATAAAGTCTCAAACGGACCAAATTATTTATGGAGAACTATTTGTCCCATTTATACAGCTAAAGATATTGTTATTCAAACCTGCAGTAGCCAGCAGCCTCCTTATAACAAGCCCATAGCTCATTCGAGAAGGTTTAATAATTTTAAATTACGTGATATCTTACGATTATGAAAAATCAACCAGTATGTTGCCCTAAACAAATTAGTTAATTCAGTGCGATATTAATGTTGCATTTTCCCCAGTTTCAGTAACCTGTTTTAAAGAATTGGATCCTTTTATGGAAAATTAATATTGTAAACTGACATTAAAATGTAAGCGAACTACATACACGTGGTTCACCCTACCTACATACTGTTTTGCAACAAAACTATAACGATATTACTACAATGGTAAGAGTGAGAACTTACGGTAGAGAACACTTCAAACACAGAGTTACCTTATTATATAAAACAATATAAGATTATTTAATTAACCACTGAACATTTCCACACTTACTATTTCAAACTTAAAAAACAGGAGTTATTCCACAAGAAGTAAAGTAAACACTGACATATTATTAAGATACAGCATTAACATTTTAGCAAAATTTTGAATTGCATTACGACATCATATTCGCAATGGCTCTAATTAACCATAAACATAAATCAGTATCAGACAATTGCACAAGTTTGGACGTTAGTTAATTTAGCTCGGTTTGTAGAAAGGTGCGAAACGCAAAAATAAACACATACGAAGAAATGTGTAAAAAATCAGAAAATCCAAGAAGTTTTGTAGAAGTATTACACGACGTTGCAAGGATAAAATCAGGGGAGAGGTTCAACGTAGTTCTCAGGAATTAGGCCTGTTCTTCCTCGCAAAGTTCCCTCTAACCAACCAGGTTCACACGATGAACGTACTATTGCATAAAAAAAAACAACAACGATTATTTTCATGTCTAGGATATAGGATATAATTTAGAAAATACATTAAAAATTATTATGAAACTCAAATACACTTACTATTAGTTATAATTTCATTCGGTTCAAAAGAAAGCTCGCCATCGTGCTCCCCAACACAAGTATACAAAGTTCGGGCTCGTTTTCTAATTTAAATAAATGAATTCAATTCATATCCTGTGCCAACTAAGGACGTTAAGTATTAAAGGAAGCATATATAACTTAAAACGTATTGCTCGTTTTAAAAACGATCAGAAATAGCGGCAATAACAAATTAGGGACACTCACATAGTATGGTCTATTTTTCCTGAAGAGACAGGAAGTCCACTGACAGTATGACTCTTCAGTATTCCTAAAAATTGTGTTTATTAAAACATGTTTCTAACACATTTCTGATGATGGTAATGTATGTAAAATAGAATAGAAACAGTTGCTCTGAAAATAGAAAATTATCTCTTACTTGAACTTGAACCGTATTCTCTACCGTTGCTGAGATGATGTTCGGGTGGTGGCTGGTACGGAGGAGGCTGCGGCGGATGAACAATTGTAGGGGGCGGGTGTCCCGGCCATGACGCAACTGACTCGCTGGAGCTACTACTATTGGACGTTCCACGATCTATACAGTGTAAGGAACAATAACGCATGTGATTAAAATTTTACAATATCTAAGGGTAGTAAGTGCAAATCTACAAAGCTCCTGAGCTATCAAAGGTACAATTCAAATTAAATTCCAATGATTCCCAGCTAATTTACCTGCGTTGTTTAGAAATGGTTGTGAATAACTTGTTCCTTTGCTTTCTCCTAGGGTTCCTAATCCAACCCTTGTAGACTTTGCAGGCTTTTGCTGCGCTCGGTCCCGTTCAGCAATCAACAAATGGGATCCTGAAGTGTACCCAAGCGGCAGCGTGTCACCAGTACTTTGATTTGAAGAGCTGGAGTGAGAGCTGGAGTGAAGAGAGTTAACCGTGGCTGTAGAATGGTGTAAGCTAATGCCACTTTGGTTTAATGGTAAGTTATCCCATGAAGATCTCATTCCAGCAGGGTCCACATACATTGGCTTTGGGCCATCATTATAAGAGGTTACGACGGCCTGAAATTAATTGTTTAAAAATTGGAAATCATTTTCCTGAACTTATTTAACGGCATTAACAGCTATATATCTCAATTTATCTTCCTTCCACAAATATGCGTGAAATGAATAAACTCTTTTGCGATTGAATGTTTGCTTAGGAAATCGTGGTGGAACAACATAAGTACATATACATAATATATTTGCAAAACCTTACATGTTTAACCGGACTGATTTGGAGTCTAGTTGGAGGTACAGAAGCCAGCAGATTCGGCGAATGAATCTCTTTAGGTAGTTCCGACGGTAATGGTTTCGTGGTAAATATCTGAAGTTTAAACATGAAATTATTATGAATACCACCTAAAATTTAAATGAGTTTTCAAATATGGTAGAACACAATATAGGTACCTACATTAGTTAAAAAAGTCAATGAACACAAAATATGAAATTATTATTTCTTACTTTATCATAATTCTCAATTAATATTTCGACAACAACGTTGCAAAACTTAATATCCATAATGGCAGCCACAGTTTCTTCCTCTGGTCTTAATAAAGTCGGACCAAAGCAAACCCCTAAATTACTTACGGTCATTTTGTTCTTCTCACTCTTAGCCGAAATGCTATAAAAAATGGAAAGTTACATTCAAAAAAATCTATCAATGTGCAAATCAGATCAGTTTTGATAAGAAACTAAAAACGTGGAAACGAAACAAGTGAGCCAAAAAACAACTTTAAACATGTTGTGGTAAAAGTGTATGACAGGGAATCTAGCTTTGAGAAAAATTGGAGCTTTACCTTTGTAAATGTGCAATAAGAATATCAAGAATTTGGAAGTTTGCCAAAGGTAGACGGTGAACCAATGTATGAACATCTTGCACTCTTTGGACTCTAGTTTCTTGTTCTATTGTGTAGAGAAATGATAACATATACTGAATGTCAATTAATAAGAGTCAATTATGCGGAACCAAGTGAAAGATAATTACCAAGTATACTTATAATTCGAATTTAACAACTCACTAGAAGATCTAAATAATAACAAGGTAGAATGAATAACTCACTGGCTGCAGCGATATACGCCTCATGATGACGAAACGTCATAACTGGCTCCGGTAAGTTCCTAAAATACGTCTTCAGTGCACTGGTTATTGTCTTAGTTTCCCACTCGCAGCGGTCATTTATCACAAGACGTTCGGATTTCCGCCTATCCAGCCCTTGACTCAATAATTTTGACACTTTTGAGCTGACTCCTACTAGCCTATACAGACCTTGTTCTTCCAAACCACGAGTCTCTAATTCTGATATACATTGCTGAACGAATGCGAAGCCAAAATCATCCAATGAAGTTTCCTCCGACTTTGGAACTTTCCCAGGTTGGCCGTATGTCTGTAAGGTCCAATGATACACAAAATTTAAAAATTTCATGAAACAGCGCATCTTGCAACATCAAATACAATTAAACTTACAGGTTCTCTTCCATCCATTGCGTCTAGCCATAGACGTCTGTCTTCTTCACACATTGCTTGTAAAGTAAATACTACGCCTGGGCGATTCTCGGAGGTTAGATCAAAACAAAATCTTTTATCTATTGAATCGGACGGCCGACGAATACAAGATTTCAAAATAATTTCGTCACTACCAGCCTAAAATTAACCACAAAAATCAGACTCAACCAGTTAGGCATAATAATTATATATCGAATAAGAGCATGGTTTACGAATATTTATTCATTAAAATGTAATACTTTCCTCATCGTAGAATTCTAAATAACTCACCGAGTGACTAACCAACTTGCTAGAAGTTTGATTGTAAGGAACGAGACAAAATTTTCGAGATGATTTTTCATATGTGCAATAAAATTTATTCCACGTAGTTCCAAGAGCTTCTGTTAATGTACACAAAATCCAATGATCAAAAAATCTAAGCATTAATGCTTCTGTCAACATACACCAAATCCAAAATTAAATGTTTATGTTGATTTTTTAATATTAAAACCCTTCATCTTCACACGTTTTCACGCATATAGATGATTTAAGCACATATACAGTATCAACAAATCAATGAGTAAAAACAAATTATCTTACTTTTTTCCATCAGGTACAAATAGCCTTGCCGACTAAATGTTTTATCTAGGCTGCCAGGATCTTTCTAAAATAGTAAATGAAAAATTTCATTAATTCCTAATTCAATTTCTACGGAACCATTAATCAAATGATGTTCGCATTGCTTTTTGTTAATTGTTATCTCACCGATTTTCTTATTTCCAACATTTTGTTCATTAGTAATTTGGTTTGATCTCGGGTAGTTTCAAAATTTTCACGAGTCTAGTCAGAAAAAAAATAGGTGGTTCAAGACAAGACTAAGAAAGTACGACTAGACGGTAAATACGCTATACATGTTTAACCAGAGAGTTACAACGTTACAAAAACCTCAAAACAAATGTCGGAAGTGCCTTTATCCTTTACATAAATTCTACAAGTTGCCCTTAATACACAGAAGTCACAATTCAGAATAAAAAATGAGAGCAATACATTTTTTCGTTCCAAACATGATGTTTTACCCATAGCAAAGCAAAATATCTGAATCCTATAATTAAATTGATATTGATAATGAACAGTTCATTGTGTCCAATAGACAATAAATAGGTATGTAACACAAATGCAATTGCATTCATGATCGCTGATGAAATTTTAAGATGCAATTACTAATAAAAATTTCTTCAAAACTGAATAAATTTGCATGAGACTTTCCATTTAAAATACTAATTATTATTATTATTATTCTTTGCTTAATCTACACGTGTACTGATGATGCAAAATCAAGTTTACAATTTATAAACACAAGCAACCAGTACGACAGGTTTTTGGTTCGAGTCTGAGCGTTAGTCATCCTATCCTTACAAAAACGTTTCCTTTCTTTACAATTAAGAGAAAGTTCATATAATTCCTACACAGCCATATTATACAGTTACTAGCCTTTTCATCAAATAAAAATTAAATTAACTGATCATAAAAGTCCTATATATCCTAAATCCTAGTAAGATAAACTGTTAAATAAACACAAAATGTAAATCATAACAATAAGCCATGGATGATCACTTAAAACACAACAGACTACGGGAGCAACGACATGCGTGAGAAATTGAGCTCATAATTTTTTGCCCAAAATAAATAGAATTAATATAAGTAAAGTCTGTATAGTACTGTCTGTCAGCTTAAATTAAATTGTGCTAATAATATGTAAACGCAGATTACATGAGAGAAACTTACATTTTGCAGCCGCTTTTGTAAATCAGTCATATACGGTTTGTAATCAGTTGCTACTTCGTGTCCTTGATGGTAAAACGTGAGCCAGCTATACATAAAGCCTAGAAGCTGTATGGTGGACATACAATATAGTTATTTTGATTAATTTTCATAATAAACAATAACACCTCAAAACTACTTGCTACTAGTACTAACATTACAAGGGAAAAGACTGCATAGGACCTGGAATTTCTTTAAAATATAAAATTGACTAAAATCTAGCACGGGAAACTAGACATTAAAAAATCTTACCGTTTCAACGAACTCGTATTTTTTACACTCTTGCACTTCTTGGAGAAGAAAGACATACTTGAGACTGGCCTGGCAAAAGTGTCTCTGTTCCATCTCAAGAGAGGCATCGGCCTGGAAAGGGCCCACAAATTGTTAAAATCCAATTGATTACGCATTAACGCTCATTTCACTAACGTCGATTAAAGGTCAATAATAATATCCTAAATGTATGAAGACAACACACACGACTAAATCAAACAGCTCTCAAATCACACTTTTAACTGTACTTGTTTCTGAACCGAAACCGAACTTTTAATCCTTTTAGAAACTAAATCCCACCTTTTCACCCCACGTCACTATTTTGTGAAATTCAAGTAGTATATAACACTCCTATATTTACTATTCACAAGTTTTTCAATAGCGTTTACACTTAGTTTAACATAACAGCTGATAACTTAGACATTACAGATCAATGTTTAGTTTATCTATGTCGTTCAATTATTAAAGAATTTCATGCATATATATAACTATATATAAAATAGCACCCACAAAAAAATCTACATAATAATATCCAGCATTAGTTGCTTTCCTCCAGTTTTGTGACACAGTGAACACAATCCTTATACCACTGCCTATGCACAATAAGCTATTGGTCGTACTTCCGGCTATATAATTACAGAAAATAGCCAGGAACGCAAACTTCGATCAAATTTCAACGTAGTGGACAGTGGCATCATGTCACATAAAGTTCATCACAGAGCACAATAGATCAGTTTAATTAACAATGTGAAAACAAGTCCACCAAACCAATAACAAAGACAGATTATAGTTAAAAATATATACTATATTTACACGTCCAAGCTCCTCCGACGATACGATACTAACGTATGACACGAGTGATACGTTTATAGGAGAAAGTAAAAGTGATCTTTATTTCCACGAGAAACAAGCAATTGAGAAAGTATCGGGATTGATTATCCTAGTATTTTTGGAAATGTACATGCCCAAAATCACAAGGGGTCCGTTTGTCAACTCACAAATGACTGATGGCTGAACAGACTAGATGAATGGTGATAATATCACAAGATCATGTGATTTATTGACATTGTGTGAATTGATAATTTCCCCTAAAGCTGTATTTTAACGACGAAATACTTTGAATGAAGAAAGGAAGGAAGTGATGTAGAAAACACCTTGATATAGAAAGAGTAGAAAGGTGTCAGGAGAAGAGGAGAGAGAACCTTTAGAATTAGAAAGAACCAATGTTTCTTTCCAATGAGCCCACATGTAATGTAATGCAAGGAGATGATGAAATGTCATGCGTCTTGCCATTTTTTTTCTTCAAATCCATGGATCATGGATGGAACGTAACGTAGCTAGTAGCTTTCATGGACTCATGGACTCGTGGCAAAACTAAAGAACAAAACTATGTACCAACTACCTTTCACTTTCCCAGTCCCTCGCCCTTTCTTCCCAAGTATGTGCAAAACCTACATTCGACAATTATGCATGTATCTCCTCTTTTCATCTCCATCTCCTCCGATACCCACATCTAACCCTAACCATAAAATAACCATAGCACCACAGTATGGAGCATGGACATGGGGAGACTCAGAGGTATCGATTCGGTGCGCACAACTTACTCCCCATGAATGAACTCGTTCACGGAGACACGCAAGTAAAAAAAATCCACTAAAGCTCGGACTCTAGCTCTATACACCAAACATCTGCTCATCCAGAATCTATGTAGATTTCACCCACCCATCTCAACCAGTCCTAATACTAACAAGTAAATATTATAATAATAAGTATTAATAGTAACAGTACGTGCAGAAATGGATTATACAGTACGGAACAAACAGTGCTACTGTAGTCCCTGTGAGCTTAAGTTATCTGTGATATACTATATGTAAATTAACTCGATTGTGACATTGTGAGTCAAAACATCGAATAGCATCACTAGTGTATTTAAATAGCCAAAGCCAAAATCTAGCGTATTTTTTGACTCATAATAATAACCTTCAGGCTCTTATTTGTTAATCTAAATAAGCACGATAAGTGTACTGTTATTATAAAGGTAAATGTCAGCTTTTGCTTCCCCATTTTTTGACTAAACAAGTACATGATTCAATCCATATCCAATAATCAAATTCCATCTGCCTACTTACATTAATCGCAAGAAGTACTAACCACAGTTTGAACAAATTATATATGAATACCGTGTGATACTACTCTTATCAAAATATACTTTTACTTTAACAGAATAACGTGTTTTCACAAATTTACTGCATTCATAATACAAATCAATATAACAATTCAATTTAAATTCTTTGCAAAATCCATAGAAAAATATAGAAGCTTGTATGTATGTACACAGTAAGTACGGCTCACATTCATACACTTTGAAACTTTAAAGAGGCACCAGTAAGGGTTATAATCTGTGCTAAATTATCATCATTCATTCCACAACGTTTCATTTGGAAAGACGTGGTTAAAAGGAAAGATAAACTTACCTCTTGAAGGACGATGTCTTGCTTCTTCGTCGATAAATTCAGGTACCGTTCTTGGCTTTGGCAAAATTTGGTTGTCTGCTTTTCAAATTTCTTCTTTCCATCCTACAAAATTGTTATTTAACACTTTACAACAAAACTCTGCATGCTCTCTGTACGTGTCTTTACATCTTATAAATATATGTCAACATTTTTAGTAGAGCACAAACATTAGATATCCAAAAGTATTTAGTACACACAAAAAATAACTATAAAAACCCACAGATGTACCGAGACTGGTATATACAAATTGGCACTACAACTTAACATACACCATTAGAATAACTAATCTACAGCCTGAACCATGGTGTCTAAACGAATTATCACTACGGCCTGAACTAGTTTAAATAAAGTTGAGTGCATGCTCAATATCAATAATGTAAAATATAAATACCTTAACAACTCCGATCTTCTTCTTCCGGAAGTCATCCAGCGGTTTGATAAACTGATCGTTAGCTTTTTCAAGCTGAAATAACAACAAATGTGTAATAAATTAAAACTTTGAGGAAAGTAAATGGGGTTGATACTCCAAATTGGTAAAATCTATACAAGATATTGGCACATGGCACGAAATAAAGACTAAATTAATTATTTTTTGATGTAATTCAAATATGCTTCCCCTGCAAGTTCCAACTGTAAAGTCATTTTTGTATGTATTATAAATCCGGCTATAACATGCAATTTTCATCAACGTGATCAAGGCATTATGAATTTCCCATCAGTCAATAAAGCTTACATCATTTCCTAAAGGTGTAGATGAAAAAAAAACTAGGGCCTCATTGTAAATGGATGAAGCCAAAGCCAAAACAACTTCAAATGATTTTGTATATTTATCGCATGTTAGGATATACACTTACCGTACACTTACATACAATTTAATGTACGGCTCAATACAGAGTTAGAAAAGATGGATATAAGTACCATGAATTTTGGCTGACCTCACTGGGTCACACAGTTCACTGTAAGTAAACGAACCAAAAACAAAAATGAACAACCACTGGTGTCTGGTGTCCATACTGCTAAACATTTGTCAAACGCTAATAGTATAGCAACTGCAATTAGCACCCACGAAACATGAGTCATTTTTGCTTTTCTTAAAATACCGCACAACCCATCAATCCATAACCATACCATGACCAAGTTTTGACTATCTTGAGTGTATATCCCACTCATTCAAAAATTCAAAAGCAACTGTCAACAGATTTAAATGAAAGCGCACTCTCTTCATAAAAGCCCGAATTCTCTATACAAAGTGCAGTGACCTTCACCTCTATGCGATCATCGTCATTATGCATTCTGAACTAAAAGACTAATGTGGTGATATATAGTGGTGAGAAGGTACATGATTATGTATAGATTATTTACAGATTGACATTTCACCATTTTTAGAGACACTATACATAGTAGAATTATTATGAACTTAACTCGGCATTCCAATTCCAACATTTGATAACAATGAAAATCCTAATGCCCAATGGAATTACAGATTATAGCATAATCTATTGTTCTATTATGGAAAATAATAATTAGCACTTCCACATCGCAAATCTCCTTCTTATTCTTCCACGGAGCATAATCATACTGTAATACTTTATTAGGTACTCATATTCAGTCCACGAGACTACAAATAAGAGTCATACCGTAAATCCTCGAATAAGCACCCGGGCGCTTATTAAATGTTTTGGAGCGGCAGCCCGGCATTTATTTGAGACCCGGCGCTTATTTAATTTTTCCAAGTTTGCGGTCAAAAGATGAAACTAACTTATACAAAATTGTGCTTAAAGCCACAGTTCTTCTAGTTTATTTTTTATTGAATTCGACAAAATAATGTATACTGTATACTAGGCATTACTTCTGCTCAAATTGTGACCCTACAATCATTTACCAATTTTAAATATGATCTTTGATACTTCTAATATGCTTGGGGGTTATTTATAACCCGGCGCTTATTACATTTTTTGGACTGAATAAGCCAGGCGCTTATTCGAGGATTTACGGTAATCTGAATAATGGCAGATAGCGCGCATGCATGCATATAATATAGGTAGAATTGCGGCGACTATATACATACACTGCAATTTGTTTAGACGCCAAGGGTTGAGTACACATTATGTACGGATGCCCATACAGCTTAACAGAAAAACCCACACACACATAATTATATTTTATATTAATTACTACTGAAAAATCCTGAACACAATAACAGTTTAAATTCCAATCCTTCCCATAATAATCCAAACACAATATATAAAGAACTTTTAAATAAAAAATAAGTAACAAATGGTGCCTACGCCAATACTACGGTCTAATAATACCAAATTCGTTATATTCGGCTGATTCGGCATCCAAGGCAGGGCAAGGAAATGAATGTGTGGTATGTGAACGTCTAATTTCAACACACGAAATGTGAATGCTAAAAATGCTAACACCTATTTACGAGCAGTAGGTACCTAGTTTAAATTATTTTCCCCCAATAATTTCTATACCTATATAGCCATGTACTTGACACTATTTCGCAAGCCATAAGATATTATTTGCTACTAAATAAAATAATGGTCATCTTCCTTCCGCTTAAACCATATCCTATACAAGATATCAAAGGTTGATGGCGTTGACGCGCAAAACATGTTTTGTTCGCGTATTGGCACTGACACTGAGTTCTTTGCAAAACTGATTGCACCGCTCCATAGTAAAATAAAAGATGCATGGTCTGGTCTGCTGGTCTGTTGTTATAGAGAGACAAAGGGAATTAGTAGAGCAAACTCCACGTTCCTTAAGTCAATTCAGTGTTTATAGAAAATGGAATGACTCGATCGGAATCGTAACATATTTTAATTCTCATTCTCGTCACCTCACGTCAGTCTCTGTAGTTTAGCTCAGCCCTTCCCCTTCACAGCACAGACATAATATAATGTAGTAAATATATATGTCTGTGTACAATAATAATATATATTATAGGGAAGAAGGAAAGAGCCAACTAAAGACAAAGACAAAGAGTGACTGCATGCTTGCGGGTTCATTATCAGAGGTTTGTTGGAGACTGCTGCTGGCATTGCACTTTGCATTCTATTCTACAAGTAGACAAGCAGATATTCTACACATGTATCATCATTCTCATCCTTATTTTTCAATTCTACACGTCAACTCTACACTGCACATTGGACTTGAAGAGCACTCCGATCTCTCACAACAGTTTATATACCTTTTCACAAGTCACTATATACATACAAAGGCAGACCATAGGAACGTACATACTTCTTTTCGTGTCCTCATTCTTGAATTGAAAAAGTATTTCACACTGCCTCCGGCACTCAACAGATGACGAATAACGAATAACTATCTATGAGAGGACTGAGGATGAGAGGATGATGGTGAAGCCGAGAGATCTCAAGAGAATGTGTTATAGACCTCGGCGAATCAATGATACACAGACGAGCAAGAGCAACCTTCTACATTCTACGCTTTCTCGTCGTTTTAAGCTCTTCAATCTTCTAAACCTGAGGAAATCTTCAGAGTCAAAGGATAATGTCAATGAATCTACTCTTACTTCTCCAAGGCGTCTGCTGTCGTCTCCGTCTTTTACTTCTACCCTTTTGAATTTTACCATTCCTATATACCGAAACTCAAGTATTCCTTTTACACCTACATCTACATAATATGGATATATCTACAAAGTACATAAAAGTACGACAATACAAAATATTCTTAAAGGAGAACTACTACTACTACTACATTTACGATAGTCTACACTTCCTCCTAGTCCTCTGCCCTCAAATTTTTTTAATTCAAAATTAATACGTAAATTTCATACAGGTAATTACATAGGTATGTATAATATACATGCTTGGTGTTTTAAATTCAATTATTTTATTAATACTTTTGTATGCGGAGAGATGGGCATACACTGACTTGAAGATATGAAGGTAGAAATGTGCTGTTGATCGTTGCTACTCCGACAAAACGTTTAAATGGAGCTTCACTGAAAATCGACAGTCCACTTCTTAAGAAGTGCGTGCGTGAACTAAGTACATGTCTAATAAACTAGTAAGCATGCTCGTCCTTAAGAGACGGAGGCACCTACAAACATGTGTACCTGTACAAGACCAGGACCATCACTATCATGATTGCGAATGCAGAAAGAATGCATGGAGTTATATAGGTAGTACAGTCCGCTCGCTAGTAGTAAGGTATGTGTGTAACTTTTTCCCTTTTGGAGTTTCAAGTATGAGAAAACTATGAATACCTGTATATCCCTATGTCTGGCTGTATTCACGCTCATCCTCCTATATACGCCAAGTGTGTAAAACTACGTATTAATTTTTCCCTTTTTGAATCACAGCCTCTTATCATGACGACCCGATTTAATCAAAAGTCCCGTTACCAACACTATAATATCACACACCAAACTACTGAGCCACATGAAAGAAAAGCACAGCAGCAGCGTCGTACATGTACTATGTACATACATACCTAATAAATATAATAATTCTATCTGTCTCTACCTACTCAATAATAGTTTGACTCTACCAACTTTTAACTCTATACGCATCGTCTAAAATTCTACACCATTCTAAATCCGAAATGCACAACCCCCTTAGCAAGAGGTATAGAGGTGGTACATATTTTACGCTACTTATTATTGCATAGGGCTTGTAGCGCAAAGACACAGAGACAGAGAAGGTAATCAGACCAACAATAAGCCAGGATGATAATACAGATCCAACCAATCCAACTTCTCAGTAAGGAATATCAGTAAATACTGCTGCAGGAGTACATACAACTCGAATTTTAGTTCGAATTGGAATGTGTAATGTATAACAGCTATATACTAAATACCAATATTATATGTGTGAGTACTGGTTTGAAGTTGACGGCTTGCTGTGTACATCCAGTCAATTACATGAAATTTCTGCAAAAGAAAGTTTTTACAATCGTCAAAAGCCAAGAGAAGAGAAGTACAATGGAATGGTGGACTATCATCATCTGTCTATACAGAGGAGAGATATAAATATTTGGTGTAATTTTCATCGTTTATATATACATTATAATTAAATATATATTTTATTTTTCAAGTTGTTTGTATTGAAAAAGGTAGTTTTGAATTTAAGACGAACCAGAGAACCAGCTGAGAGTTACGATAAGTTTTTTATGCACTTGAGTCCCATCATAGCATTTAGCCATCACATTCACATCAGTGTGGATACCTAATGATATGGAATGAAATGCTTCAATCTGAATGTAGCACGCTCAACGTTCGCTCTCATCTCCATTATATCGCCTCTCGTCCTCTCAACAACGTTTCATCAACCAGCACACTCACACAAGTCCATATGATATTATGGTAGGAAATAAATCTAATCTAGTCTTCCACTTCATTCCACATTCTGTACACACTGAACTACACAGAGACTTCTCTCTTCTGTAGTGTAGGTCATCCATCCATCCATCGTTCATCACATTATCAAGTGCACTGCACTCCAATCTCCTGTACAAATGTCACACCGTACTATATAATATTTATACATAACTCTATATAGTCCATATAGCCTACCTACTCTGTAGTTACTATTACTATTAGTGACGGTAACTACCTTAAGTTTCTCTTTAGAGCTCAAACCACTTACGATGTATTAAACCATGAAAAGATAAGGGGCTGTAAAGGATAAAAATACAAACACAATAATACTAATATAGAAAATTACTATTTTGGACACGAAATATCACATCACAGTACAAAAACTACAATATTATATGGGCCAATAGATTATATCCAATCTTCAATGCTCATACTCATATAGATGTACAATATCCACCTATACCCCTTCGCCTTCCAATATCTCTCTGCCTACTGTAGCTGCCAACTATATTTTAATCTGGCGTGTAGCTCCCCCTCTCCCCCAAAACCCTCGTCCTTCAGCCAGCAAGGGTTTAGCATTTGAAAAATCTGTTGTGAGATTTCAAAAGTGGTGGTGCCCAAATTACCACCATATAAATAATTGATATTGTACGACATGCAATGGCCATGCCATGATAATTTATTTGTTTGCAATTTGCAAGTGCATATTATTATGTGGTATTGCAAATTATTTATGACTACCACTTTCAGTCAGTGGTTGAATGCAGAGACTATTTGAGGGGTTTTTAATGATTGCGATTGATGATTGAGCATTCAAGATTCAAATGTACGACCGACGACGTGACACCACTCTGAATAAATTGAATTTAATATATTATGCATTATGTTTGTAGAAAATGAACCTACCTCCTCATATTATTAATCTCAGCCTTCAGTCCTATTTAAAGTATTATTATTATTATGGCTATCTTAATTTCCAATATCAATATATAAACAAATACTGATACGTGTCATTCTCTGAACACGCTTATAATAATATTTAAAAGCAAGCCTATCTTTTTTTTTTCTTGTCTCAATATAGGTCATATAAGAAAAACAAAATACATATCAAGTCAAAACAAATCGGTTGACTACTACTACTGGTTGTAAGTAGGTAGTTGCAACTTTGTAACTTCCAAATCCAAATTACAATGCACTTACTAATCGTAAATTCCTAAATGTACTGTTAATTTGGCACTGGCTTATCCACGTTGACAACATGACAAAAGTAACCAAAATCATTGCCAAAAAAAAATAAAACTTGAAATTGCACAAATCTGGCGTAGACCTTAAAAGGACACGCACAACAACATACACAAATATTTTTAACTATATCGAATAAACTAACAATGACAGCACGACAAAATAAAAACAAATAACAAAATCTAGGATTTCAAGTGATGTTCTAAAAAGTAAAACTAGACAGAGTTGTGGTCTCTGTCACAAAAAAAAAGTGTAGTACCCCCACTACTTATAATATAGTCATTTGCAGTGAGTCAAGTCTTTCGGCCGTAATAGATTATGAAAATAATTCAAGACACCTTTAATATTTAATATATGTACGATTATTAATTTTAAATTCAAACATCCATACCCTCTCACTGTCATTGTTTACTTTGACTTTGACGCTTGGTCCTCATAGGTTGGGTTTTTCACTTCCCTATAATATATAATACTATTCTCCCTTCTACATTATACACCTGTACAAGATCACGAAACTCTCAACTTGATATAATTACACTAATCGTAAGTAAGAAGTGACTAATACTCCTCTGCATTGTTACTAGTTATCCCTAGTACCACACATGACTTCATTCCGGTATATAACAATCCAAATCAGCTTGTAGTAATAACACGTAGCGTATATTATTATTTTTTATCTACTATACAGATAGAGTGTATTGAATATTAAGTTAAACAAAAAATAGCTGCGGACGAGAGTTGATTGAATGCCAATGCCAACTTTAATTCAATTCAGTGTACGTACACTGTATATTGATGAGAGGCGAGAGGAGCAGTACGTAAACAGAAGGTAGTCGTCCAATTTAGACATAGCTAGCTGTATACAATTATGCAGATAGATCGATATATACCTGTCCACTTTAAGCGAGTCACTTAGGTGATTTCACGCTTAAGATATGATAATCCTTTTTTGTCTCAAGATATAGTTGTCTATTATTTCGCCTTACTATTTCTGTATTCGGATGAGAACACAACTAATGTGCAGGAACCTGCTATGTAATTTTATTTTATTGACTGACTCGTTGTTCTCAGTACAGCGGAAGACCCAAAGTTCACTTTAAGAATATCCTTGCCACACAAGATTTAGACATGTTTGGAAAACCTTTCAGGACTTATCACTTATAGAGTCGCGTGGGTGCACTTAAGTATAGGTACCATCACGTAATAAAATAATTGGATACATCGTTGTTTAAGAATGAAAATAAGCCAATCGATCTTATTTAAAAAAAAATCAAAACAAACAACTATTTATTTTCTGCAAGCAGCTGCTTTTATCTGTAAGGCTCTGAATGTGCGGGTCTATTTAAAAAAAAATGAGCTAATAATATTGTACGTTTAATGTCATGTCTTTCCCAAGTTTTGCACTCATCACAAAAAAAGTTTCATTTAAATTATATGAATTATTTTCACCTTCAACAAAGCTCAAATGTCGAATATTTACGTACTTCATACATTAAAAACAACTTTCGTAATTTTGCATTTTCAGAAGAAAAAAAAATTATTCAATTAAGATTTGTTAACAGCGTACAAAATATATTAATAACGCTTTCAAAAACTGTTGTATTGTTAAAATCTTTTGTCAAATCATCAGTCAAAAATTTAGAAAGCTATAATTCTGATTTAATAAAAAACATAATATGCGACTTATTTTCATTCTTGAGCCATGATATTATCTGACTATGACTGCGGTTTTCCTTTGTATGCAAGCATGCATCTAGTTATATTTCTGCAGCAGCTCAAAAACCAAAAAAGAAGACACATTTTCCTTTCATAGACATATAGACGCACATATCATATCCTTATTTCCTTTTATACTATTTCCATTTAATAGTAACTTACATATGTTATGAATCTGCATGCACATGTGTATTGATTGTTGGAGTTGATGTGAACGTTTTACTAACAAACAAAAGGATGTAATATATATATTGAGGCTCAAAGGTTTGTATATAATACATACGCGTAAATAAAATGTAAGGGGGAGAGAAAGAAAAAGTATATATACGATAATGACTAAATAGTGAGAACCTCCATCCATGGATGGAATTGGTTTTATTTTGTTTTTGTTTTCCTCACAACGTTATTACTATTGACCTAGTATTCATCCATAGATAATAATATGCGCTGATTTTTCTCTTGAATTAAATTCCTTCCTTTTCTTCCATGCTCTGTATATATTGGAGAAAACGAAAAACTAACTCTATATAGTCTACAAAATATGCACAGAGTCTCGATGATGGTTGAAATAAAATAAATACACAAATACGGACTGTATCAAAATCTATATAAATAAAAAAAAACTGGTTTTTTACATATTTGTAATTAATGCAAAAGAAGAATGAAATGATACACAAGGAGTCAGTCTTACCATTCGATCACGTTCATCTTCAATGGCAGATATAAGCTGTCCAAATTGTCGAAGGGAACGTGCAATAACAATCTCATCGTCCGTCTGATTATTCCCAATGCACTCAAAGCGAAAGTTTTCCAGAGAAGCTGCTAACGCTCGCTGTGCTCGAGACAAAACTGCAAAAGAAGACAAAACCAAAACCAGTAAATCTACAAGCTATTAAAATAATTATAATAATATGATGAGAATCATAAGAAGAGTATATATACGAAGAAAATCAAAAATCAAATAATGTAGTACACTCTCAGCTGAAACTCTAATTGAAATTTATTCACTACAGTCTCTACCATCCAGTCAACACGTACGAGTACGACGTACACTCAATTTCATCCATTACTCTAGTAATGAATTAACTCTTTAGAAAGTCTCCAATAAATGAATCACACTTTTACACGTCATACTTCATTGGCTATTACATGGCTCACAATTCCCTATACAAATGAGAAACTTGTAATCATTAATATATATTTTTTTTAAATCCTTCCCACTTCTTTAAAAAATTAAAAACAGAAAACAAAACCGTATTTTAAAAAAAAAATCTATATAGCAGATGCAATATCACTCTGACTTTAAATTATAAATATGTAGGACAGGACGATTGAAAATTGAATTACATGGGACAGGTTGATTACTTTACTTATAAAGAAAAGAGAATTTAATTTATAATTTATAAAGTCATACAGACTCCCAAAACTAAACCATGTACTAGGTAGGTATATTATTGTGTATATATATTCTAGACCACAAGGTATTTTTATTCTTTCTATACTTTGCATAATACATGCACAGTGTGGTGTTTATAATAAACAGTATGGACAGAGTGGGTTAACGAAAAACACATTTTTGAATCTGCCATAATACTATCTCACTTGTCACTTTTAGTTTGTTAGTTAGTTCAATATAAGGGTGCATGAAGCTATGACGCTCGTCTGGTTTCCTTTAATTTTTCACCGTACTTCAGTTGCAAATAACCTGGTAGCATCTTATCGTATATAAATATTTTAATAAGTATTCTTTAGAAGTGTAAACTCTTAGAAGAGTCGTCTCAGAGCTCGTTCAAATGAAGAAATAAAATATACTATTATCTACTACTTATACCGAACAATTTAAAACCTAAACCTATATACACACTACACACCTCGACCGACTGACTTGAACAACAAAACATTACCTATTCAGCTTTGTATATTTTTCAAAAATAATAAAAACTATTTTACAATGTATAGCAATAGGAGACAAGGCACTAAACTATTGCACATCCTACAAAAGGGCAAACGTATTTACAGAATACGAACAGCAATTTATTTTTAGATTCAAAGATGCAATATGTCCAATATGCAACTATGTAAGTATATGCTGTGTAAACACAGTAAATACTGTTTAATATTTAAACATACTGACTACAGTAAGTATACCCGACGTAGGAAACAAGAAAAGGGACGAAGAGGACGAAAATGTCAAATTCAATAATAATTAAATGAAAAGACGGATTTAGAGACACAGATTGATTTTATATAGAAATGTACAGCAAAATACAATAAAATAAAGATGAGACGGAAAACTTTTCACCTGATATTATTAGCTCAAGCATAGCACTCGAACCATCACCGCCCCTTTCAACGAAATATACCGTAACACTCCCAATAATTTATCACACAGCTCTGAACAAAGACTTCCGTGTAAACAGTAAACAGAGGAGGAAAAATCCGGATAATTTCCATACATTATACACAGATTACAGCAATATGCATCCAAAATCCAATGAGTCAATTATGCTCATTCATTCTACATATAATTATATATACCTATACAGAATATAATTATATTCAGGAGGAAAGGAAGAGACACACATTTTGAACAAGAGGTACAGGCAGTCAGAGTCAGAGCAGAGACCGACATAATCATAATCATATCCACTGACGATGAGTAAATTCATAAATTCAAGGTGTATGTGTGTGTGTGCTTGGACTGTAAAGGAAGTGGAGGAAGAATATGAGAGACCCAACCAAGAAAACCGTAATCATTATTTAGTACAATATAAACTTAGTGCCACTCAACCCAGTAACTCAGCCTTAGCACACTCGCACTGTTATACTCGCAGAACATTGAACATACCATCAGAGAGCACACAACACAATAAGAAGAAGAATAAGAAGACTTGCCATTCCATTATAACATTTTCTTGTCTCTCCAATTCTATCTGTGATTTCGTTTTGTGCGCGAGTAGTACGAACTACGAAGCTTTAACAAGCTCAAACAAAAGCAACAAGACGAAAAAGAAAAAAAAAACAGAAAAGCAGTCCGAGTCCTCTTTCTCTCCTCTCCTCTCGTATCATTTTCATTATATTATAGCAACAAGCGTAATCAAGTACCTAAAAGTTACATTTAATTCCAAAGCCGAAGCACCAGAAAAAGCCGAGGGAGCGTTCATAATACCCATTCGATCCTATACTTCCTACATAATATTATACAGAGATCCATACAGTATAATAATATATGTACTCTCGACATAGACAGAGCCGGAGCAATTAGCATGCTGCATAATCAGTCGAGGTGTGAGAAATTCAAGAAATTCCACCACTTCGTATCTTAATTTACACAAATATATATACTACTACTATATAACAGAGATAGAGAGAGAGAGAAGCTCTTTTAACTTAATGAAGGAATACAATAATACAATGCCCGATGATACCTCGAACTAAAACTAAAACCAAAACAACGACCATACCATGCCATACGCCCTACATAGTTACACTACTAATACATCACATCCTAATCAGAATCATTATGATAACGGACACACCAGCGCCAAACAAACATGAAAGAAACGGAACATTTATCCTCTCTATCCTTTCACTAACACCAACATTCCTTCCTCGTCCATCCAATACATATATCCACAAACAATCCACATAATATCCCCATTGTCTTCATTACTCAATGAAAAAAAAAAGTGCACTAGGGAGTGAGAACTACTGAGGGAAAAAAAAAGTCAGGTTGAATTAAATACAAATATACAAAGCGGATCTGAGGCAATACTATAATATATCAGTGCAGTAGTAGTAGTAGAAGTAGTAGTAATGTAATGTTTACTTTACTTTTATCAGTTTTCAGAACGTGATTTATAATGAGCAACCCGTGTTCACATATATTTATTTTTATAATTAAATGTGTGTAGCATCAATAGTACACAAAGAAAGAATGAGAAAATGACACAAGACAGGAGCTACACATAGCACCATATTTTTACCGTAGTCCATTCAATTTCAAATGGTCAAATCAAACAAGAAAGTCCATTAAAAAATCAGGATTAAAACCAACTAGTAGCAAACCAACTATTAATACAGAGCTCCTCGACTTGGGCTCACAGTAATCTAGGGCTATTAAGGACCACATACCATACCTTATCACACCATATGACAAGTCAATTACGTCTCCACATTTATTTCAAGCTCACATTTCAAGAAAAACTCGTCTAAATTACTGTCAATCTGTTGTGGTTGTTCCAGATGTAGGTAGTTTAATTTAAAATCCAAATCCATAACGTTATTTTCTATGTATTAAAGTTATCCCTCATTCTAATTCGTATTTGATTCTTGTAAACTATACAGAGAAGGATGAGCTTTAAAAAAAATATGGAATTAGTTTTATAAAGATATATCTCTCTCATCCTTATCATGGCGATTACAATACTTTTATAAGGTCAAGCCGGAAGTTTCCGTAATGGTAATGTAATGCATACTTACTACGTTGACTTTTGCATGCACATTTAGATATTACAGTGCCAACCAGGTAAACCATTTTCTATCAAATCTGTTCAGGACTCAAAATTAGTACAATGCAAAGATCATATTCTGTGTACCTACATATATATAAGTGTACGCTAACGTACAAATCCCAACAATGACGTCATTGTCATCAGCAGCATGTGTTTCATGTGTTGGCTGTAAAGCATCAAATTCACATCTTCGTATATATTCTGTAGATCACTGTTTACTGTTTAGTTTTCCAACCCGTCAGTCCATTCCATACAGAATACAGATAGAATGCGCCTTGTGAAACAAAAATACCCAAAACACAACTTCCACCACGTGTGTACTTAAATGGGTAGGTACGTAGAAAAAATAATCTTGAAGGATCAATTTCAAATATTTTTCAAAAAAAAAACGATATGTACTTACAAATCTAAAGCTAAAAAACCAATACCATAAAGTTACCTAAGAGCCTGGGATGATGATGGTATAGTGGAAATGGAATTCCAACCGAAAAATACAGAATATGTAATTACAACTGAGTGAGAAGTGAGAAGCAAATATTATAGATAATAAAAATATGTGTGATGTGCTCATCGTAAAAAATACTAAAAAAAAAGAGAAAGAATACGAATGACGAATATACAAATATATACATACAGCGGTAGCCTCATCAGATCAGTGTAATAACTTCCTATATATAAATTCTTAATATTTCTTCCTTTCTTTCGTATCCCTCCCTACATGCTCTGCCTGAACATATCACAGTATTATATTATATGCATACTAATATGTAATAATATACAGCGGGAGAGAGAGAGAGAGAGAGACATACGCTGATAATTTTTCCAAGTGTAAAAGGAAACACAAGTGAAGTCCTGACTCACTGACTCAGAATTATGTAAACAAAGACGTAATCTTTACGCTCCCTGCTTCCGTTTCAATTTCAACAATGTATAGGTATACAGAATATAGATACTCTAAACTGAATTTCGTCAACTTCAACTCCTTCGTATATATTACAGAATACAGACTGGCTTGTTTTTTTTTTCTCTCTCTCTCTCTCTCGCTGTAGTATCATTACTATACTACGGACTATGGACGGACGATAGTTCTCCGAGTATTATTTTGAAGGTTCAATTTTTTTTATGCAACCACGAATTAGGAATACATACGAAAATATTCTCTCAAGTCAGCTTTAAAATATACTGAATAATATTCACCTACAAAGTATATTCCATTCCAATGCGTAATAATTCTAAATGCAAACTGCAACAAACAAAAAATTAATTTGAATACCAATACTGATTTCAACATTTTAGCTTTATAATGCTCAACTTACTGTATGTTACATGTTTATAGATAGATATAATTACGTACGAGGAGCGACAGGTATCTTCTTATATATTATGATACACATGGTATATATTCGTATAGGCCTGACGGCAGAAGCGGTAAAGGATTTATGATTTTAAAGCTCACGTTACTTATGTTACAAGTTACAGGGCAGAATATTAAACTTAAAGTTGAAAATACAAATACAATATATAATATAATAAAAAACATTGCATACTTAGGCTCTTACAGACAATAATAATATAATATTATGCATATATTAAATAAATAAAATAATAGTGTATATGATACTTCTCATCTAATACATACGCATATTTGTTACTTCATAGCTTTCAAATAATAGTAGAATCGGCATCCTTTCATAAATTCCATTCTATTTTGCAATATAATATAGCATCATAATAATAAAGCTAGCCACTACTACTATACTATACTGAATACTGTCAGAAATATTATTCAAATAGTAAATATACAATATACACAGATTTTTTAAATTTATATAATTATAGCTACTTTATATATAGTTGGACCCAAAAGTATCCTATCTACATAAGTATCATAACTGGGAATAAATATTTTAGTGGTATAATGGCACTATAAGTTTCAAACGATTTTTAAGAATTTTCAAAGCCTTTAAAAGTCAAAATAAAATCCTAAATTTTTGAAATTTTCACAAACTATACATCTTTCATAATTTCCTTCCAACTCCATATTGTGAAATATGTAGTACCATCATGACGAAATATTAAATGTATACTGTAACCTACTACATTACACACACAAAAATATCAAAATCAAGTGAATTAGTACCTAGTTATAGAAGAGTCATTCATGGGATGATCTCATACACATAGAGAGAAACTAGGTAGGTACTCCATTAATTTTTTTTTTCATTCATTGACATGTTTTTGTTTCCGCATATATAAGTTTCCATACAGAGTTACGTAAAAAAAATGGTGAAAATCTGTAAATTCTCTGCGGTTTTTAGCCATGTCGCAAATGAAGATAAAAAAAATTGTAGGAACGAACACTGCGCGATCCACCTATCTAACCTTATGCGTTGTAAAGCTGTAAAGTCAAAAAAGAAAAACAGGGTGTGGTTGTCATTTTCTAACGGAAGCGAATCTGTAAATATATAGCTTTTGACGATGATGAGTAGTAGATGGTTATTTTATGCTATGGAGACTGAGCTCTAATTTCTAATTTCACAAAATAATCTATTATCCCTTTACTTTTTTGATGCCTAACTTTCAAGTTCATAAAGTCAAAATGTATTTCACCCGTTCATAGTTCAACTTTAAAGTTACACTACTACATATTATATATAATATACATACTTAAAAACTGCAACAATGAAGTCAGTTACATTATTAATTATATATCTTATATGGTTAATTCCAAGTTGCGACCAAACCAAAAAAAAAGGAGCAATATGCCCTTTCTATACGTGCCTTACATAACCCACCTTTTAAAGCTTCCCGACAACGACAACTGAAATAGTTAACTGTATACGCGAATACGCGATACTTTAAAAAAAATAGTAAGTACGACAGGAATGAGAGAATGAATGATGAATGGAATAAAATAGTTAATTGAATGAGACCATAAAAATAGTAAGTAGAATATATAGTGATATAGGAAGGGATTTCAAATAGTGCCTATACATGCACTACACATGTGTTACAGAGTTAACTAGGAACATAAATGCCACATAATTATACAACTATATAGATAAGTTGAGCGCAAGCTTCTCCTCGTCGTCCTCACAGGCCAAATACTCACTATAATGTCAGTGTGTATGTAGTAGGTAAATATTTTCGATTAGGAATTAATAAGGTTGGTGACAGTATAGTTACTACCCTGTTTTATTGTTTTATAAAGACATTTTAAAAAAAAATATATACAAAGTTGGAGTAATCTTGTAAACTTGAAATTCAACAATGATCAAATGGCGCAGATCAGTTAAACTTTGAGCTCATATTATAATCTTTTTGAATTCAAAAACAAAAGTCATTCTTTCACATAGTGCGGCTTCAAGTCTCAAGTCCAAGTCAGGTTTCTTTTTAACAACAACCACCAACATCTTTAATCATTCCTCCAACAAGGACTGAAAGTATAATTATATATATATCAGAACCCTTCTTATGTGGAAACGTTTCCTCGTTTTTTTTATCGATTCAAACGTTTCTAGTACACGTTTTTTGAGACAATTTTCTGCATTGTCATCTTCAACTCATTATTTCTCACCACGTATACAGGGAAGAAGAAAAAAACAGGGCTGATGAGCGTGACACTTGTCGAGGAGATAAACACAAGTTGGATGAACGAGACGGTGTGGACATTGGTCTCGTCCTAATTCTGTCAAATAAATACCTATACAAGTAAGTATGGAGGAATTCCAAAATTCAACATTTAAAGTAAAACATTTCGGTCATTTTACCCCCCCCCCCCCAAACAAAACCCCACAGAGATTCTTTCCACAAATCTGAAATACTTCAAGTCAGGAATGTCCTTAGACTCTGACATTTAACATCTAAATCTACTATAGTGCAATGTCAAAGTTAAAAAAGTAAGCTAGTCGTGGTGCAAGTCAAACTTGCGTCGTCCTCATGTGACAGCAATTTACGGAGACGAAAATTCATTACATTCAGAACTCCATCCACCAGTTGGTTATTTGCCCTTCCACGTGGTTTCAATTACACAATATAATGATGACAAAAATCTGAGGGTATTATTAGAAAATACAGGTGGGATAGCTTCGTTTTAGTTTAGCTAACAATAGCATCGCAAGTTCAAGTTTGACGTTAAATCAGAGAACCAGAACTATGCAGACACAGCTCCACTTGTGTAATTCAGACGGAATGTTCAAAATATTCGTCAATCAAATATAATATCGGTATCGGTACGCACAACAGACAGAATCCATGTGCTCAAAAACAACTGACAAGTCACGAATGAGAAACGACGAGGATCAGTTATTCCGTCAGTCCCGTCGTCTTAACGAGATGGTTTTTGGTCTTTGGTATTTGGTGTGGAGGAAAAGGGCTGTGATTCTTAAATGCGATATGAGGTTGAGGTTTCTTTTGCGGTAGCTTCTTACAGAGTCCATAAACGGACATTAATACCAATTCCATCAAAATGTCAATGGCCAAGAAATGTTGAACATTCGCGTTCGATTCAATGGAATCTCCGTCAAATTTAAATTTCAACACAATACGCATAGTCATCTTATCTCTATATAGTAGAATTCTAGAGAGACTATAGACTGCAGATAGCAAGTCAGAACAGAACGCTCCGCGCTCGCTCCTGTCCTTACGTTTATTTTATTTTAGATTTACAATGATGCTACACAGTGTATACAGACAGATCCGAGATGGAAAGGCTGATAACAAAATAACTCACCGCCACGTTCACAAATTATTACACTCGAAGGTTTCTTCAACAAATAATAATAATTACAGATAATGACAATCCATAATGCTACTCTAGACACATACGTAAGTTTAGATATGGAAGTTTATTTTACATGCAAATCGGGACACTTTGATATTTTCAAGTGAATAAAATATACATTATTCCATTCTCCTCATTACAAAAACAGTCACATGAGACGCAGAGAGAGAATATAATTTTTATAATATTTTTTAGCTATTCCATAAAATTGATGAAAAAATTGTACATCAGAAGTGAGTATAAAACATTATGCTTAAGAATCAATTTTCAAATGCAACGATAGGATTTTAAAAGAATGACGAAATTTTATGAGTTAAAGCGTTTTATTTTGATAGTTTAAAGTCATAGAAGATGTATAGCAGTTATTTTTTCCATATATGTTCGTCGCCAGCAATATAAACTCCGTCATTTCTCGCATGAATATTATTACAGTTACGTACAACACACAAGTATACAGATAATATTTGAATTAGACAGGGATGATTTTATACTTGCTGTAAAATATGAATTGAATTTTTAGAATAGATGCAACAAAAAATATTTATTAGTATTATTACTACTCCTATGATACACAACTTAAACAAGAGTTATGTTTCGAGACACTTGTATTTGCTTTAACTTGTGCATATACTTACTGCAGAGAACTGACGAGTGAGTCATACAGAAATTGCAATTAATGCATTCAAAGGAAAACAGTTAATTTAGACCCAAATAAAATATGACGATCTACTTCATTACATGTGAACAGATGACATCACATCTATGGAAGACATAGACCGTAAATACCGTATTTGCTGGAATAGTCCCTGTACTCAACTGTCTCAAATTTGACCTATCAGCGAAATTCGGAGCAATGATGTAATAGAAAGGCCGCGCGTAATGTCAGAGGCCCGCGCAATAAATATTCGCGTATGATTTCAGCAAATACAGTATCTTGACATTAAAATTCAACTGCCTCTCTGATAAAATTGAAACTGGCAAGGAGAGTGTCTATAAAATTCAAGTCACCAATAGTGATTAGTGATCAACCAATAAATGTCAGAATTTCTTTTTAGGATGAATGTAAGATATATTCACGAATTTAATTTCTACTTGACATGTAACATGTCATGGTGATTCTTTGACCAATGACGCAACCACCCACTTGATTGACTTTTTATAATACTTATTATCATCATTAACAATCCACAATCTGTCCCATAGTTGATAGAGTCCGGCAGGGGTAATTACCAGCCAAAGAAAAATGTATTACCTAGATAAGGAGTTAATGGGCTGTGTAGGTTAGGTATAATAGCTTACAATATTTAATAAAAAAAACAACTTAAACAACTTACGTCGAGCTGCATTTAAGATTTCTTTGACGTCCTTCACTAAACCCTTGATTTGTGAACTTGTCCTCTCCAATTCTTTTTCATGAGAATGGAGATTTTCCCTAAAATAGGGACTATCCGTGAGACAGTCGGTGAATTCTAAAGCTTGCAATCCCATTATACAAGATTCCCTCTAGTCATATTTTCGTTCCTAAATTTTGATTTTTATTCCTTACGACCACCAATATAGCATGTGGTAACAAGGCTGGCTGAACGTGGCATACGTTTAAATTTAAATCCAACAAATTGCAAAAAAAAAATACTTTATAAATCAACGAGAAAACTCTGATCACACTTTCTCAACTTTTCACCTCTATATGCTTTAAACATGTAGGTAATTGCAGACACCAGATTCACTTAAATCGATTATAGACATTATTTAGACATTGTGTTTTGTGTTACTGAACGAAGCACTGTGTAAAGTTAACGTATAAGGCTACCGACTGACATGCTTCAAGCCCGATTAATCCTCTCTTCTGCATCTACGAAAAAGAGGACAACCAAATTGACACAAGGGAGTTTACGTGTGTAATTTTAGACTTTTTGTAATGAAGAGATAGCACAACTTTCACAGTCACATATTATAATATCTTAGTGACGGATGAGTCTGGATCTGGGAAGACGTTTGCAGGCACACACGCAGGAGAAATTCAAACAAATACCAACTTCTCCGTGCCGTACTGATTGCTGATTGTTTTACTGATTCTTTGAATTCTGTGTCTGAGACCGACAGACAGATAACACCAAAAAATTTCTTGTTGCTTTATTATCGTGCTTTTGGCACGACGTAGGGAAGAATTTCGATTTTCGGCGCGGTTTTAGGCATTGAATTCCTTACCACATAGATTTTAAATGCCGAGCAAAGAAGATACTTTTGGTGTGGCGACGTTCTTCACGGACGGAATCACGAAATGTTCCAAAAATCTTCTTCAAATCATTCACTGACGGAAGAGTTATTATGTTTTTTTTTAATTAATTTATAACCTTGTAAATGATTCTCACTACGGACATTTGAGCTCTAGTTCAGCTTTTTAATTTAATTTACATGTTATCATTGTCATGCATTTATAGGAAATAGAAATCACCACGCCTCGCCGTAGCGTAGTTGGTAGTCGTAGGTCGTAGTCACTATCACAAATATTCAGTTGGTTTTGTTCATTCTGAATTTATTGCAATACTACTAATACTAATCGTAACCAAGTCAGAATATTTTTTTTATAGAAATCTCTCAAAATCCTCTCGGCTGCCCGGTGGGTGGAAGTACAGTAGACCGATAGATGAAGAAGTGTCGTTCGTATTCGTAGTACTGATTGATTCTTGGTTGATTGTTGTTGCTTCAGCTTCATAAAAAAAAACTATGCATGTTCAATTCTGTAAGATCTCGAGGACACATAATTGATGATCGAACAGGGACAGGAACCGAGTCATCCAAATCCTGAATGACAATCTCAATATTTTTGCCTTGGTCAAATAAAACACACTTAAGTTGCTGGACTGATGAGTAAACAGAGGAGGGAGTATCAAACATATTTAACTTTAATACTGTCACTGTATGTACTGGAATATTAAATGCGAGAAATAACATGGGGAAATGTTAAGCCTTTAGCTGTTAGGATTATCCGTTTATCTTGGACAACGATAAGATATCCAGCTCCAGATCGGGCATATTTCACAAACATGTACAGATGACGACGGACGGACAGCTTTCAGCTGTCAAGCAGACACTTGTTAGTAAAGGTTGAAGGTATAGTAGTAGGATTTCTTTTTTTATTTTATTTTTTGGTTTGCTTTACATTTGATAAACCATTCTCATAGCCGAAATCGAAAATAGATCCATGTAGTTGTTGTTGGTGATTGTATAAAATCCATAAATCAAGTCAACTCTAAACGATACTGTAGCTGACGTTATATTCAAATCATAAATCTCCAATTATGATTGACTGACGATGTTAATGTAAATAAATACAATGTTATTGAACGTATGAAATAAATTCATATTAAGTCATAAGTGCATTGTATTATTTATATAAATGTATGTACAATTACATTGGGATGTGATGAGGCAAGGGAATGATTTTTATTAGATGTTCGAAGAATTCGAACAGAAACTTCCATCCTTCAGTTTCAACTTTCAACAATCAACGACTGCACACCACCATAAACCAATCAAGGAATGTCAGATTCCAAATCCAAATCCAAAATAATCAGAAATCAGAAGAACACCACAAAAATGAGAAATCTTTTCCTCGTTGTTGTTGTTATTATCAACTGTAAATCGTACTCTCGTAGTTCGTAAAAGTAGTCGTGCTACAGTA
>JAQFZE010000121.1:0-39187 GCA_034695245.1 Dicyrtomina saundersi
CTAGAGCTAATGATAATCAAGAGTCAAGAGTTGACAGTAATACGAATTTAACTAGCAACTAAATATGAATATTTTTAAAATAATTACCTTGACCGTTAGATCCCATCACAGGCAGTTCTTCTTTTCTTACTCGGACGACGGCCGAAGATCAATAAAATTGATAAGAGCAAAAGATGTTTCCGTTTTCGGTTTTGAAGGCTTGATTGAGCAGATAGATAAGGACAACAGGGACTAAACTCTTCAATTAATAGTCTCAGTCAGTCAGACTGCGCCTCAATAAAATCGAAATATATATTTCAAACTTCCAGTTTAAGAACTTTAAACGTCGTATGTTTATTATTTTAATCTCGTAATATATATTATAATATTTATGTATCCGGCAATTTCTTGCTCCTGGTTAAAACTTGTTGTTGAATTCCGGTTCGGTGTTCGGTATTCGGTGTGTGTGTGCGTTGACTTGATTAAATTCGACTAAGTATAATTCGTAATTCGATTTTGGAAGAGTACATATACGTACAGAATACAGCCAGGTGTAAAATCAGTAATAATTATTTTACAGATATATAGTTTTTGAAAGATGAAAGAAGTCGATGAGGGTTGCTGCGTTGTATAGTTTGGATTTAATAGTAGAGTAATTGGTCATTTAGTTAAATGATATTTAAATATCAACAATCAAGATTCTGTCAGTGATTTACAATACTTATAATACTTCTATTTTTTATATATTTTTCTCTGGTTTTCTTATATATCTACTATATTATGTTTACATTATTGATTGACAACGTGAGGAGGTAGTAAAAATGGTAAAATAGATTCGAAATTCGTATGACATATAAGAAAGAAGGCACACTTGTGGAACTTGTGTATGTCAAAAAAGTATGATTATATAGAAGATCTCGATCTCTGATTGATTTTATTTAAATGGTACTGTATCTCTTGAGTTGACTGTCGGACAAACTGACAACTGTCACTTAAAATTTTGACGTTTTTTTCCTTTTCTTTTTTTTTTGTTTTCTTGTAATACTGGTTACTTAAACGTGGTGATTACGTGATGATAGATATTCTATATTTTGATTGTTAAATCCTATAGCGCTCAATATAATGTTCTTTAATAATCGTATAGTAGTACATCACACTGATTGAGCGTAGTAGATGGTGATCGTGATCCGAGCCATACTCGTCTTCTTCTGACTCTGTCTTGGTCAAATCCAAAAATCCAAATAAACACAGATTCGGTGGAAGATTGAAGATGTACTTCTATAACTTGTTGTTGTTAATGTATTTTTTTTTGTATGAATGAATTCTTTGCTTTTATTGAGTTGACGTACCGTCCGTACTACAAGTAAGTACAACGTGTGTGCTTCTTCTCTCTCTCTCTCTGTCTGTCTGTCTCAGGAATTACAATGTTGTTTTGGGAGTAGTAGTAGTTGAAGCCGATGCGAGGATGGGATCTGGACAAGCATGCAGATCCCAGACGTTTCTTTGAGCGCGCCCTGACTGAAACTGACAATTCTTTGTTACTCGAGTCGAGACTCCTCAATCCTCATAGCCCAACCAACTTCCACAATTCCACACAAAACAGAGAGACACACACACACACACAGCACAGCACTTCACACCATCTACTATTCTGCAGGCAGAGGCCTTTCCCTCGAACTGTAGTCAGTTTCCATTACGATTAAAATGCTATACAGTCAGGCCAGAGACTTGCCTGTGGAGACTGCACTCGGCTCTCGTCGTAGACATTTGCGAGGTTGGATTTGGATTTGGTTGTGGATTTGGATGGAAGCCTTATTTTTCCTAGTTTTTCCCTTGCCACACACTTCTTCTTCTTCTTTTCGTATAATGTTATTTCTCCCTCTCATGATTCTCTTCTTCGGCTTCCATATGTATGATCTCAAGTGTATGCACAGTAAAGTACTCCTTCGTCTTTCCTATTCGTATTTATGGCCTATGTATAATATCCAGTCTTTTTCAGTTTCAATCTTTGAGTCAAGCATGAAGAGTACTGAGTGAGTAGGTAGCTTTGGAACTGTAATAATTCTGCGTGGATATGGAACATATAAACTAAAAACCAAAACCCTCACAGTATATAGGTATATAGGAACTACCTATATACTTTTACAACTCTTACTTCTCTATTATACAGAACACACACTACCTGTGAATAAATGGAGCTCCTTCGTCGTCTTCGTCTTCGTCCACAGACTAGGTAGGTACCTCCATCCACGTTAAAAGTCAAAGTTTATGGAATGCGTGTGCTTCTCGCATCTCCTCGCCGTGTTCCCTCCCCATCCACTCCACACTCCATCTCCATCCATACCATCGCATATTATCCACATCCACCACACAGACACAGACAGGCCAAGAACACTCGCCTATAGCTAGGTATAGGTAGGTACTTAAGTGAGGCTATAAGACTGGACAGTATAGTCTATCTCGACAAAAAAATAGCTACCCTCTGTCAGGTCTCGGTCTCGGCTTCGGTCTCGGTCTCCTCTCAAGTCCCGTCCTTATCCTTCATTGCTGTATTATTTTGTTACCTATACAAATAAAAGAAAAATGCTATTTACTATTTAAGTCCAACTGTAGCCCTGTACCAAACGGGGCGAGGGACAATGAGGATCATATAAGATGCTTTGGAGTTGGGTAGTGAGTTAATAATGAAGAACCATTTAAGTAAGTAGTGCCTATACTAATAAATCCAAAATACAACTAAGTCCACCAGAACCAGGCTATACCACCACAATGACAATCAACAACAAAAAGAAAAGGGTCTGTAGAATGTAGAATAGAAGAAAAGCTACAAGGAAAACTGCAGCTAAAACTTATTACAACCCTTATAGCCTTCTGTCATCAAACACGTTGATCATATTTTTGCTCTATTACAGCTACAGCTTCAAGTCACATTTAAAGACAATTCAGTAAGTTAGTCAGTCATTGGGGATGTGCAGACTGACCGTGCCAAGACGTCGACGACGGCCGTACCTGTGTAGGACAAATATTTAAACGCTGCGTACATACATACGCAAGACAATAACCACCTCATCTCTCACACCACCGCACCACTATAGCCTTGATAGACCCCAAACTCGAAGCCAGAGCCAGGATGCAATGCATTATGCTACAAACAACGTTACTAGCACAAGCCACTCATTCTGTCGGTGAATATGGAGTAAGAGGGTCCAGAATAAATTAACTTTCTTGATCATTTTTAACACAGTGACAGTGGGCAAGTTCATCTTGAGCTTGACCACCTGAGAGCCTGAGAGTGAAAGACTAATTATAAGAAATTCCGATGATGATCCTTTAATGCGTGAAAAAAAGAAAGAAGGGTTTCTATGTGAGGCAAGCTGCCCAAGCCCAAGTGTGTGAACGATGCAAATTTTTATAAAAAACTTTCAAAATTTGTAAATTTCAAACCAACCGATGCTTTAGACTTCAGAGGTTGGCACGAACTCCCTATAATATCCCATGAGCCACACGGCTTCTATAATACCCTACAAAATCAGTTGCATGCGAATTTTGCATTGTTCACACTTGGGACCGGACGTCATTCATGAACGGCGCAGGGAGCAGCTTGCCTTGAAAAATGCAGAAATTATATTAAAATATCTTAAGCTTTATTCATGAACACATTGTATTGCATATTAACATTGAAATTTTGAAATGATAAAAGCTGTCCTACTGCTGGATGGACGCTGGATCTGCTGGTGGGTACATGAGGGTGGTAGGGGGGAAGGAAGTTGCACCGTTACATCTTTGAATTTCTGAGACGAACGAACGAGAGCAAACGAGGAGAAGGAACGAACGGCTGTTGATGGGCACGCAATGTGACGGAATTATTTCCATGTGTTTCCATTGAGCCTATATGATCCTATACCAAAAAGGTGACAGTTTTGTATGACAGGGAAAGTGGAGGATGGCTATTGTGACATTTACTTTATATATACTTATAATATTATTGCATTACAATACATTACCAAATAAAATTCAATGGATTTTAAACCAATATCAAAAATAATTTTTAACAGTTAGATATGTTTTGAGTTTAGAGGACGATTCCTCCTTCTGCCCAGAATTCATATTTACTCATTTGCCACAACTAATATACAAAGAAATAGTAAAAAAAAAAAGGAGAATGAATAAACGCTGTTTAATTTAATACATTGTCGACTTGTGGATGAAGTGAGGAAGGCTAAAAGGTATATAGTTGTACGGTCTGCGGCTGCAGCTATATGTAAAAGGTGTATACAATAATGTATGCATACAAGCAAGGAATATAGTTTGTGATGATAGTAGCAGCTTTTAAACCTGTTAAACTCTTTCTCGTGTCTGTTTACATTTGGGGTGGTAAAGTATATAGAGTCGTCGAGTATTGTGTTTTGTATTATTGTGGATGGAGTATACAGTAAACAGCTTTCTATTATGCAGCAGGTTGACGTCTTGGTTCTAATGAGAAGCGAACAATTGCATCAAACGAAACGAGATGTTGTCTGTCTGTCTGTCTGTCTCTGTCTCTGTCCGTCGTTGAATTGAATTTGAAATTGAAGCTTCCGCAGCAGCAGCATGAGTAGAGTCTACGTACTTATGCATAATACATGCGGATTATTGCAGTTGCTGTTACTCTTTTGCTTGGTACTTGGTAGTCGTCAGTCTCTACGGCCCCACCATCCCCATCACCATCACCATCCCCATCAACAGCAGCCCAGGTTTGCTCGCTAAGAAAAACGATAGTAAATGTAAATACATCCACGGATTGTAACCAACTTGTCAATATAATATAATTATTTCATGCTAAACAAAATAAATACAAACAAATGTAGGATGTGTGTGTGTAGGAAAAAGAATGTGGGAGAACTGAGAAGAGAGGGATAGCAATAGTCTGCATACATCATACCTCGACAGTTTACTTTGAGATTACAGATACAGGTGAGTCTGTCATTCTGCTTCTCCAAGTTTGTACAAAGTACTTATTACGGAGAGAGATTGGCTCTCATCTACTTATCTGGAACATGAAATACTAATAGTACACAAGTGCCTAGCCTAGGTAATAGGGAAGGTACCTCTCTCAAAAACTCATCCCCTCTCCTCCTTGGTTTCATTGATAGTTTTATATTTTTCAATGAAATCTAAATCCAAAAAATGATAATAGTCTAATGAGATAAGCAGTTCGGCAGAGTAAACAAAAGTTGGGTCCACGTAGCCTCCATGTTTGTATTGGAGAAACGATATCAACAGAGTCAGAATGAGTGGAAGGGATGGTATCAAGACCAGGTAGTAAGTTCAGCCTGGTCTGGTCTATGGCTCCGGCTCCGGCTCCGGCTCCGGCACCTCTCTTCCTAATGTTAATGTGATCTCAAGTTTGTTTGTTGTATTCTGTAGTACACTATTACGTACATTATGGATGCATATATGCATCATTCATACGAGGGTAATATATTATTTGTAAAAAGTATTTTATTCGGTTCTGCACTACGTTGACGATCCATTATTATGCGTATTGTGATACTGATGCGATATTAGGATGCCTTCATTATACCTACTACTACCTGCAAATATTAAGCAGACTGCAAGGTGTGCAGATATACCTGTAGTGTCATGGTTGTGTGTAGAAGTTTATAGAAATATCAGTAGGTAATGTTCCAATGGTTTCGTCCAATATTCCACAGTATCTAATGATTATCATATAATGCTGCATTGTTAATTCATTTTTTGCCCCAGCACACGTGCAAACCCTTCCACACACATGTAGGTATCTCTCGTCTACACCAGCTTCAGATCGTTAGATCTACCTTAATAGATTTTACAAACTCGACTCGACATCGACATCGACTTGGACTTTTGGAGGAGAGTGAAAGGGGTTGGTGGATTTTTTGGTCTGTCTCACTCTGACTCTCTGGCATGACAGACGCAGGCAGGCACAGAGTGAGCAGAACAGAACAACAAAGCCTCTGTCCCAAACAGAATAAACGGCAAAAAGCAACCATAAGACCAACAGCAAGTCACTATACTTTTTACTATACACTGTACTGTACTCCTATATGCAGCACAATGCAAGTAGGTAGGTAAGTATAGATACCTACCTACCTGCCTACATAAAGTCTCTTACAGAGGCAGTAGGAGAGAGAAGTGGCAGACGTTGGGACTTTTTTTTTACTCACTTTTTACTGAAAACTTGAGACTTGTTAAGAATTAGAGAGCCAGTAAGTCAGCCAACATTTGCACAATTCATATCCGTCCATGGCCTCCCTTGGCCCAAGCCACAACTATTACTACTAGACTTGTATTGTCAAGTATTTTTGTAGAAGTAGACAAGACAGTAATAAGTAGCAGGAATAGTAGCACAGATATTTTACTAGGACACTGTGGAACTGTGGACGATGATGAGTGGGACTGAAGTTGCAGACGAATGCAGACAAGACGCATAGCTATAGATAATGGATATGCATGTACATATATCTCGTAATTATTGAATTGTTCTAATAAATGTGTGAATGTGTTGTAATTTTGGATTGATGTACATATATATGATAGGGATATGGGGGGGGCAGGTACTGTAATCTGATTAAATCATACTTTCCTGTTATTACTATCATCATCTTGCTTTAATACTATTTCGTTTTTAATTTTTCCGAAACTGTTTATTTCAAGGGAATATTGGGAAAATTCCCGAGGAATATTGGGAACATTGCAAATATTTCCAGGGAATTTTGTGGGAATTTTGGGCATTTTCAGAGAGTTTTGGGAGTTTTGAAAATGCCCGGCATATTCAGCTGGGAATGGGAATTTTGCTATCCCAACATAATGTATGTATATTAAAAGGTTTTTAGTACACCTGTTTACTCACTCAGGTAGGTACTTTTTTTAAAGCCTGCTTTTCTACTTCTTGTGTAGTTAGTGTAGTATACTTAATTTACCATGATGTTAAAACACTGGACAAAATGTAACTTGTAATGCACAATTTTGAAACCCTTAATCGTGAGGAAAAATCGTAGTCTAAATATTGCAGGTATTATTTTTTTCGGATCTTTCGAAATTGCTTCATTTCCTTTCATCTGGAGTCTGGTCTGGAGCTATATACGTTTACCTTTGATACAAATGCTACTTTAACTTTACAGATTCTATAGTAGTTTTTTTGTTTTTAATGGTGCATATAACATACTTATGTACATTTTAAGTATGTCACTGTGAAAATGTTCAAGTTTTACGTTTGGCGCGGAATTTAAAATAAACCATTTTTTTTATTACTGTCATTGCAATATTGCATTTACTACAAATTAGTACAAATATTAGTACAAATACCCCTACTGTTGCACACCTTCCATCACAAGACGGATGGGAACTTAAAACGGGAAAAAATACATGAGCAAAATGGCATGAGCCAAAAAAACAAACAAAGGAACCCCACGACTTTAACCTTTGTTCATTTCATTACATTCAACTATTTGTAATAATTGAAACTGGTATAAACATACGATGTGATGTAACTTATAATATGTCTTCATATAGATCCTTCCCAGAATTGTATAGGTATACTATGGACCTTATGTCAACCTATTATATTGTGTTCTCGTTTAGTTTAATTTAGTATTTATTTCATTTTATCATTTTGTGTCCCTCACCAAGTCACAAAACTCACAATAATGACACAAGTTGGAAGAGCATCTCCAAACTGACAAAAAATTTACACGGCACATTCCAACACTACTTATTTTTAAAAACTTGACTGCTCACTGTCCTCAGAGTAGTACCAGTGCCTCACTCATATCATATCCATGAGCCAGCCGCACGCCGTTTTCATGTCGACCCTTCGCATATATTCTAGACATAATATATCTGCATATTATGATGATAATATAGTTGAATAGTATTATAGTTGTCTGTCTAAACCAGTAAGTGAGACAAGTGCCAAATATTTTATTTCAAATTTGAAAGCATAAGATACACGACGAACATACGGTATATGTATACCTACTTGTTTCATAGTAGTAGGTAGTTTCATTGCCATGAGACGAACTCTTCTTAAATGGTGGTCGAGGTTGATTGAGATATTAAATAGTTAATATTAACATGCTTATATACTATAGGTATAAATGTACGGGATGATAAGTAGTTTGTGATTCATATAGGTATTCGGTTTCATTTTCATTTGTGTCGATTGTCCATAGCTGAGTCTGTCGTTACGGGATTATTAATGGTAACGATGTGTAGGTACATAGTACTACTACGAAATAATATACGCTATGATATTTTGTTTGCTAATAAAAATAAAACAGAAAGTAGGTACTTATATAGGAAACTCAATCATTGTCATTATCATAATATTCTTATGTTATTGTGCTCAGAGAGGAGACAGTGACGACGATAATATGTATCGTCAATGTCAGTGGGATTTTTTTCATGCCGTTTAGTTACTTGTAGATACAGTCTAGTCTAGAGGGTTAGCCCCAAGAAGATATAACTACTAATAATAAGGTAACGATTTTTTATAGTAATAGTAAGCTAATTGTATTATGGAAATGAGTAAAAAAAAATATATGCGTATATACCTATACATAAATTTAAACATTGAATAGATATAATGGGAACAAAACATAATTACATATATAGTACGTAGTACTTATCATTTTATGGACAGAGCACTGGCACTGACTGTAGTTGTAATGTTTAAGGAAGATAGATAAGGACTGACTGGGAACAACTTCTTTAATTTAATGTACTGGACTCTATTTTTGATTATATATATATTATTGTAAGTAATGCGTAGTGGTAAGTGCCTCTGTGATGTATGAATGAAAAAAATAAATATTACAAACGTCAACTACAACTACGACTATGTAGAACTAGACGAACAAGTGGGGCATAGAAATGAAAAAAAAATTACATACCTACATATAAAGTACCCATGCCCATTTGTCCATACCTCACCTTCAGCACCAAGTTAAAGCATCAGCGACGGTTCGTCTATTTACCGAAATAATTATGGTAATGAAACTTAAAGGGATTCCGCCTCCATTTGATTTTACTTTTCCCTTTACAACGGCTTAAATCAAAAACATCGTAAAACTCTTTTCATTTCCAATGAATGAATAAACTGTGAGGAATTGAGTGCGAGCACAATATCAGTAAAATGTTTTGTCTTCCAGCATTCCATATAGTCAATGGAAGCAACGGGGAAAAAAAGTGCGATGAAACGAACAAAACGATTTATGTATATACGTATGGGCTCCACTTTTGTATCGGTATCGGTATCGGTATGAGCATTCGTTATTACTTGTATAATATATTTCTAGGAATAAGGGAATTGTCACAGGTTTCCCTCGAGCCTTCGTATCCTGGCCCTTAGGGTCTATACTACGATTTGTACCTAAATCAGACTTTGATGTTTTTTCTGCCTGACCTGCAATTCTCTCTCTATTGATGGAAAATGGAATAACAATGAGCGCTTGTGTAACACTTACTTTTCACAACAGGAATATGATGAAACTTCGATTGCAGCTACCTACCTACACGTTCAAACAATTCTATTATAAAATATAAAACTATTACAAATGTGGCGAAAATAATGTTCATTTGCTTCAAAGGCTTCTAGCTCTAGTCCTCGTCACATGAAGAGTTTTTTGAAGTTGTCTGAATAAAAATGATAAATTTTATACAAAAATATAAAGAATGAGTAAAAAGTGCAGGATAAATTACATCGACGTCCGATACCCCATGTTACGAAATATATTTATTACTAAGCTTACATATACGAATGCAATGGCCCGCAGTTGAAATATAAAATATGATGACTTTTCTTGATACATTAATTTTGGCGTTCCTGCGAGTCAAATTTTTTAAAAATGAAACTACCCAAGAATACTAAGGATTTGAAATTCAGCTTAGAGGTTCTAGGGGCGAAAACAAGAAGACGCATTTGTTTACACATTTTTTAATAATATGCCAGTAAATAAATATGCCGAATTTATTTTGTGTCAAGCCTACAAATAAAACAAACTCAGATTAATCATATTAAAAAACAACTTCTGTGGAGAAAAAAGGTCGGATTAATGTGAATAAATTCGCTTGCCACGCACTGTGGTAACGGTCTTGGCTGGAGAAATAGTAGGCTACTGTCTGTGAATCACTGGCACGGGTTGAGTTGTTTCGAATAAAGTTAAAATAAAGCTATTTCTACGAAATAGTATATAAAAATGCAATCAATCAGGATTCGGTGAAGGGAGAAATATATAATTAATTATATAATATACTGGCTTTCGTATGCAAGAGGGAAATAAATATTACACATAAATACTGCCAACATTACATGTAAATTAAATGTTTTGAACAAGTGACGATGCGAAAACTGGTATACAGTATTAAACATTTTGGTACTGTGTTTTATTACAATAATTACGTGATTCGACTTATTGAAGCCAGCTACAACGAAGCCACGGCGAGCTTATGTTGGCTAACGTGGTGACTACTATATATTATATTTTCGGTATTTTACCTGTACTTACAAGCAATTATATTGATACATAGGATGAAGTTTTAAAATTTTTGCATCATAAAATTGATTACAGTCACAGGACCCATTGAGCGCCCCATGGTTGATGTTGATTGAAGCAGTTATTTACGAGTCATACCAAGGATCCGGTCCAAAACTGTCTTGAGGATTCGATGGCAGATTCCATTCAGTTTCCGGTCCCATGCCAAACTTTCCTTTTACCCACTGTCTATGACGCTCTTTCCTCATTTCAAGTACTCTCTGATTCTGTAAACCAAAAGAAAAGCCATAATTATTATGATTATGGTAGTACTTTATAATAGAGACTACTTCGCACCACATATTAACTCAAAGATACATTTTTTAAACTGAATGACAACTGTGATTACAGCTTATGATCAATCGTTGTTTTGATTGTAAACAGAAATAATAATCGCTAAAAATGGCCTTTATTATTAGGTTTATTACGCACGCTCACAACCTATAGTCTGTCTGAAAAGCATGGGAAAATCTTAAATACTCAAGGAAAATATATTTATTGTCTTTCAGATGAATATTTTTGCTACAATATAGATACTCAATTATTGAAACTTACTATAATTCGTAGTTCTGTAGTTTTAGTGTTTGGGTAAAGTTAAGCTAATAAATTAAATAATACACAACGGGTTAAAAAAACCAAAAAGTAACGAATGCAAACATTCAATTACTAAATTGTAAAGTACCGATGCTTATCTTTTATACCTCAGACATTTGTTTTTGGTTTGTTTTTTAGCTATGTTTGGGTGGAATAAATAATCTTCATTAAGAACTTTGAGTCTTGGAGGAGGCAACAACAGGGTGACCCACTAAATTTTGGTTAATTTGATTTCTTGATAAAAATCACATTTTTCAGCCAATTTAAAATTGTGAGCTCCGTTGCAGAGAATTTTTGGCTTTACAATAAGTGATGACAAAAATATTGTCCACTGAGCACAGTAGGAATTTAGTAATTAAAATCAGGGTATTGGAGTTAATTTGCAACGTTCCGTTAAAGCTTGTCAAAAGTTAGCCCACGGGTAAAAGTTCACCACGTCACAAGATGCGGTGTTTTTGATGGCAATCAAAAATGTCGTGAAGTTGAAATTCAGTTCTCAGTTTTAGGATCCTGCAAAGGAGTGGATCTTGAGATTCCAAGTACCCCCGAAACACTGGAATTTGCTCAGTGTGGCTCTGACCTTGCAAATACGTTTAACATTTCCCAGTAATGCTAACCAGTTTTAACTTTTACCACACACTGTCAATGGTAAGGCTTGTTTTCTACCATTCCCATTCCTGTCTCTCAAAACATATTCGCTAAATGCAAAATAACAGTTTAAGACTTAGCAAAATAATATTGTAATTTAATACATAATACAAACAATCTGATTTTAATTGATCGTAAAAAAATGTACTTGTTCAATGAGCTATACTGTTGCCCAACTATAGGTAAACCCATACAGGTAGGTAGTCCTTTCCCAGAAATCTTAATGTCTCTCTGACGGGGAGTATCCAACTTACCCGAATCGGATACATAATTCAACTTGCATTATTACATAGTTAAATTATTGCTAATTTAAATTAGCGAAACTTCGTGGGTCACCATGTATAATGAATGAGAGTCTGCTCTTCAACAATATAATCTCAACGGAAACACAATGTCACATAATACCTTTCACCTTTGTTGGAGACTTGTGAATCAGTGATGGATATGGATTACAGTAATAGATTCTCAATACACTTGCCCCTCTAATAAATAGTACATCCAGTAAAAGTTGTTCCACTAGTGCAAAAACTCTATTTACAAGGTAAAACACTAAACTGGTGACTTGGGCCAATGTTCAATGTTACAATGCCAAACAGCCAATCACTAATGCCAATTCAAAAGACATTAATATTCATAAAATATAATCTGTACAATCTGTGCAATTATTACCTGCTTCCAATGGTGAGTACATTCTTTTAAGTCCTGAAAATATAATTTACATCGTTCCTTTCCCCGGATGGGTCCAACTGCTTGAAAGCAATCGAGGAGCTGAAGTTCGAACTTTTCACAGGGTGTACCATCCCAGTGACCCACTGCAGACATAGGATCTGTAAATGGTGACCGGAGAATCGGAGCATTTACTTCCGAAGACTCTTCAGGCTTGCTCCAAATGATCCCCATTTTAGGGGTTTATACAAACAGAAAAATCACTAAAACTATTTAACAAATTTTTTTTCCAAATTAACAACTTTCGTTGTAACGTAGTACTGTGCTCTCTTCCCTTGGCTCGTTCTCGTAGTCCTAGGTAGGTATAAAATATGAATGATCTCGTTTTTCGAATGTTCCCACATTATTACAAAGGTGGCCTATGGTCGTCTCTAGATACTCTACATGAGGCTCACCTGATTTCTTTGAATTTTTTGTGCCAATAATAATTATTGTAATTTAAATATTATTTTGAAAGACCCATCTTCATTTATAGCGTAGCATTACAGCTACAGCTCGTGCCATTAAATATTATGATGCGTTTTAAAAAAAATATGAAAATATGGAATAGGTATTGAAGTTTTATTGGACACGACAGTATGCAGTAGTTTACTTTCTTTTACGAAATTGCGACTGCATAATAAAGCATAAAACATTTTTCAGTCATCCTCACCCACTTTAAGTATGCGTTGTTTATTTATTTTTGTTAGGTTCAAAATGTCGATACATTCAATAAATAATTGAAGGAAGTTAAAGTTTGTATTCCTTCCTTGGGATATTTGGGCCAAAAAATCCAACAAATACTTAAGTATAAGTATGCTTAGTTTTAAAATGGTTTTTCTAAAGTGCTGAATTGCTGCGAATTGGACAAAGTGGACAAAAGTGAACTCTATGAAGGAAGGGTAAACGTAGGGGAGTGGTGAGAGCTGTCGACTGATAGATGTAGAGAGTTTGGGTTTGGATTGGCTAGGAGTGCCTTTATGTGCCTTTTTTACTATGTGGTAGAAGGACGGTGGATTTGACAGCCAGATGTCTTGTACAGTTCCGTCGTTGGAGCCTTGTGACTTGTATGTGGCTAAATAGTGGAAGAGGTTGAAGTCGTTGAAGGAGTTATTTTTTGTACAGACCTGACAGGCTGAGGAAGTTTCGAATCAAGTAGTCAAGTGATGACTAACATCTTATGCTAATCAACTTATATTAACTTAAATGAGTTGAAACAAGGTGATCCAGAGTTAAGACTCCTACGACCAACTACATTACTGCAGACTAAACAATATTATTCGTCTGCCACTCATCTGAAATTTCGCCTTTTGGACTCATTTAATATTGTGAGAGATTGTAAAATTTCTGAATTTGATCAACATATATACTGTACAGTTTGTATTTTATTATCCGGTGTGTTTCCTGAGACTTCTTTCAGGCTTCAGGTTCCAACTTTTCCCTTCCTCTCTCGCTCGATTCCCGATCTCGAATTTGAATGACTATTTCTTAAGTACAATGTACGATTTTATCTTCTAATCTTCCATTTGAGTATTTTTTCATCCCGACCGACTTCGACTTCGACTTCAGCAGACTTGGACAACATCATCGACTTTCTTTCGTCTCATCTGGCAGATAACAATAATTGATAATTGTGGTTTCGTTTCAAAGTCAGAAGTTGTTCTGCATCGAATATTCAAGTTCAAATTAAGAATAAAAATCAATATTAATGACTTCTGTTGTCTAGATTAGGATACTAGTTGTCGTGTGTGTGCGTTGTATGTTGTATGTGTTGTGTTCTTCCGATTTGTTTAATTACTCGTCACCCTTGGGAGTCCTAGGTAGTTTCCATCAACACGTTCAACATTTGACATTATTTTGTGTTATATCCAATTATCAGTTGTGATTTGTGTTGTATGCTCCAGTAGCTGCATCGAAAAACAGCAGAAATTTTCTGTTGCAAAATTTAATTTCGCAAGATTAATTAACTTTCCAATTGTTAGCCATGGGGAGCTCAGCGGAAGTCAAATCTAATGCTAAGCAGAAGAATACGGAGAATACCGACAATGTTTGGTAAAATTAATAACTGACTATAAAGTTTAATGTCTTTTCTGGAAATATTCATTAGATTATTGTTGCAATATTTTCTGTCAAATTCTTATGTATCCTAGCCAGTCTGTTGAGAGCTAGTCGTCTCTATTTAACACCTTGAAATTCATTTATTGGGATGAATTTCAATTTTTAAGCGTTTTGAATATCAAAAATCAATTTGCATGGTCAATGATATTGAGTGTTGAGTGTGACAACTTTAATGGTCCAAATATTTTTCTTCATAATATGTCATACGTCATGAACATTTTACAGCTGCTTAGATACTATGTATACTTTGATATACGGCATTTAATCGTTAATTGTTTATTATTCTAGGTCATCAATTCTAACTGAAGTACGGTCCAATGCTTCTACAAAAATGCCTTCCGGGAAATCTATCGTCGTCTTAGGTAATACTCAGATCTTGATATGATATTACTTTTTGATGTATGAAAATGAGAGGAGTGAAGTTATTTTCTATTTAATGGTTTATTTTTTATATCCACTTTTTACGTTCAATAAAATTAAAATTATTTAATTATGACTTGCCCATGTTTGTAGGGGACAACGAGTCGGGTAAAACAACGTTAGTAGCAAAGCTTCAAGGAATCGAAGATCCTAAGAAAGGTTGCGGATTGGAATATGCATATATTGAAATAAGAGATGAGTATAGAGATGGTAAGTGATAATTATTGGAGCGATTTGAATTTTTAATTGTCATTACTAGCATCATGATTGTTTATGACTACAATTTGTTCTTCTTAGTCTTCTGATGTCTGTATTTTATACTTGTAGATCAAACTCAGCTCAGTGTTTGGGTATTAGATGGAAACCCAAGTCATGCAAACTTACTCCAGTTCGCTTTATCAGACAAAACATTTAGTGAGACAGTAGTAATGCTAACTGTTTCGCTAGCAACTCCTTGGACTATAATAGACCAGCTACAGTTTTGGGCAGGGCTTCTACACGATCATGTAGATTCACTAAAAATGTCTCCTGATCGTGTGAAAGAACTCAGAGAAAAATGTGTGAAAAAATGGTTAGAGTATGTTGAACCTGGAGATGAGCTGGACCTTGCATCTGGTAAACAAACCAATTTGAATTTAAGCAATCGGAATTCCAGAAATTTTGATGAAGAACCAATACTCCCCCCTAACACATTAGTGCGCAACACAGGACTAGACATTGTTGTAGTTGTTACTAAAGTGAGTTCTCAATTCATAGTGAATCAATCAATAAATTCAACTGCATTTCCTTTTAAGTATGGTCTATTTTTATCAACTATTGTAAATAACTTGAGGTAAATGATTAAAAGTTGACCTTTTTTCTTGTTGTAGACTGATTACGTCAATACGCTTGAAAGAGAACACGACTACCGAGATGAGCACTTTGATTTTATCCAATATCATGTGCGACAGTTTTGTATCCAGTACGGCGCAGCTTTGTTTTACACATCCGTAAAAGAAGATAAAAACTGTGATCTCCTCTACAAATATCTAGTCCATAGAATCTACGGTCTCCCATTCAGAACACCTGCATTAATCGTAGAAAAAGATGCCGTTTTCATGTGAGTATCACACCTACAACCTACTTTTACGTAGGTCTTCGTTGTTGTAGAATTATTAATATTATTTATATGTGGACCAGCAAAATGGTCGTTGTAACATTTCGAGTTAGATTTATGACCCATGTCTTCTGGAAAAAATGTGGGGCTTAACTACTTTAAATTTGATCCTTTTCCCATTTCAGTCCTGCTGGTTGGGATAATGAAAAGAAAATGGCAATTCTACACGAAAATATGTCCACATTTAAACCTGATGAGTATTTCAACGAGGTTATTCAAAAACCTGTAGCTACAAGAAAGGTATTCGCTCTGCTCTGTATTTTGTGGTGTCTTACTACATCCGATTCGGATTTGACACTGGCGACTGAAATAGAGAGGAAACTAATTAATTTTAATTGTGCATTTCTAGGCTGTAAATAGGGAACCAGAAATAGAGGTTGAAGATGAGCAGAGATTCTTAGAAAGGCAGCAGGTCCTTTTGCAACAACAGTCTTCAAATTTAAAAGACGCACGACTGAGTCCAGCTCCTCATTTGGACAAACCAGGAACTCCAAAACGTACTCCTCCGACTGGAATTACTTCAACGTTGCCAATCAGCACACCAAAGAAGGTAAATTTGTCCACCCAATGTTTGATTCATAAGATTCACAACTGTAATTTCCAAATTTAACTTGTGTAGTTGATAGTGATCGTTGAAAACGTTTTTGTTCAAAAGCTTATGGGTTGCTAATTATGTTTTGGAATGTGTAGGGAGAAACAACAAGTTCGGAAAGAGTTTTGGCTAACTTTTTTAACTCTTTGCTCAGTAAGAAAGGTGCTACATCCAGCTCCCCCAATAGACCTGGTGGTAAGTAAATACAGATATCTACTCAACAATCTCTTGTGTTACGGGAATGCGCTATGTATATTGCTATGTAGTATTTATTTCTAAGAGTGTACAAGTGTAGACTGACAGACAGACTGACTTCATGTTTCATTTAAATTTGCAGAGGATTCTAGATCTGATGCCGCAGCGGAACTCGACACCTTAATAAATAAGAAAAAAATGAATAGTAGCTTAAATAACTCATCGGATTGCTAACCGACCAATGCATACATAGATTTATATAGTGTAAGTGCGAAGTTTATTACACAACTAGTAAAATTTAAACAAAATAATTATCATCTTAATGGTTAAAATACCAATGGAACGGAGCCGGATTACTTGCGAAATATTGAAAGTATTCCTTCCGCCGTAAACGTGAAAATCATCAAATTAATTTGTACTTAAATTAGTGAATGCATTTTTGTTGTTCAGTTGTAAGGTTTGGAGGTTCAGATACATTCGGAGTTATATAATGATGACATGCCAATTCGTTGTTTTTGTTTCCTACCTAAAAGGAAAAGCACACATTTTTATTTGCTATTAATTATATAATATTGAGGTGGTTGTTTAATCTAAATTACTTTTGCAGCAAAATAGTTACGAAATGTTAGCAAACAATGGAAATTGCAAGGTTTTTTTCTGGCAATTATTATATGAGAAATCAACGCCTAAAATGTAAAGTAGCAATTTATAACAAGGGACCTTCTCTCAGACAAGCGATTCCCTGTTCTAACAATAATGGCAAAAACAACCGAATTCCAAGCTGCCATTTAAATGCACTTTTGATTTGATGATTTGCCATGCCATGTAGTGAATGTGATAGATTGTATATCCTTTAGAGTAGTAAATCATGCGCATTTACGATTTTTATCTAATTCAACCCGATGAACGAAACAAGAAACTGGGCATCTTCTTTTCTTGTTTTTGTTTTAATTATTTGTCCTGGACTCAGGTGCACTACTGGCTCCTGATAAATAAATGTTTGAAACTGTTAAAGAAATACAAGTTCAAATGGTTTCGCCAACTGTACCTCATAAATGGAGGTACTGCAAAACCAGTGACCTAACATGAACAATATTTTCTACACTTAATCTATTTCGTTTCCCTTCGAGTAATTAATCGACATATATATGTATATGATTTCAAAAACGTACAATCTGTAGATCATTGGTGCACCTTTTGTCTGTTCTGTTTTGGTTGAAATTTAACATATCGTTTAAAGGTGTTTTTTTGTCCATCGCTTTTTTCTCTCGTGTGAGTCTTAACAAAATATAACGAACTATAATCGTATGTATGTATACAGAATGTCCCGTACATTTTTTGTGTACATTATTACATGATAGTGTACTACATACTCAAAACTCTTGTTTTTTTTCATTGTCATGATTAAATCTTGTGATGAGATTTATTTTATAATTATAAATTACAGTTGCGTATTTTGCAAAACAAAAAAATAGTTAAACGTATACTACTTGACTAAAAGCCATTGAATAGGCCTGCCTTATACATATATTGATGTCCGAGTGAAAGTTCGACGAAGCACTTAATCATATGATTATACTACATTCTCAGTTTGTGTTAAGTTCATCATCAATAGGCGGGTTAAAATTAGAATATTGATTAATCGTAAAGTGCTTGTAATTAGCACCGACAACGCATTATATTATAGGACCAGGAAATCAGCTTTCTTTATTTTAAAATTTTCGAAATTTTTTGATAAAGATTCTGTAGGGATGTTTTCAGTAAGTACATATCTATTATGTATGAAGGGCTAGTTTCAAATTCAAATACTTACCATATAATTATACTTCCGTCATATATCGTTGCTGGTGGATTTGGGTTATACAATAAAAAAAAAGTAATATTGTAATATCTTGCAAGTTACAATTTTAGAGCAACTATTCAGCTTACATTTTTGTGATTCTGATAATGTTTAGAATCAAATATCTAATAATTTATATTATGCTTGTTAAATTACATAATTAATTCAAAATGTTGTTGTGCTGAAATGTTTTTGCTTTTTTTTTAGTTTGATTTTCATTAAAAACGTGAATGTATTAATTACTGAGTCATTTGTGGTTTATACTATAATATAATATTACCCTATTAATTGTAAATACTAGTGATACGGAATTCCAAAAATGTGGCTTCATAATATTTTAAAAAGAAACACGTCGTTTTAATTTACAAATTTCATCAAACCATCTATCTACAACAATTTTATATATATTATGAAAAAAATAGAGAGAATGGTGATGATGTAAGTTCTTAACATTAAAATTACTCACTTAAACTCACGTTAGAATTAAATATTTAAAATATTAATCCACAAAAATAATAATTGAATAGTAATATTATTATTACTTTTAAAATATCAATGTGAGGAAATTTTTAGTCTTGAAAATATAGTAATGAATATTAATTGCTGCTAAACATAAACATATAAAATATTATGTAACAAGGTCTAGTAATTATCTGCATATAATTATACATTTAAAGTAATTATTAATTTTAAAATACATGATAGAAATATGTAATTAATACTTATGTAGATTACTCAGTAAATTATTGGTAAGATTATATACTGTCATTTACGCATGATGATAATGATAAAAAATCGAACACTGCATAATGTATAATTATTTATAGTATATATGAAATTAAAACGAGTTTTAATCATTATATTATCTAACTAAGTATTGTGATGAGGATTTATTTCGAATTTCGGACAAGATACGAATACGACTAAAACAATGATACGAACATATGAGACGTATAATAATCCTAGTTATATTATCTGTAAAAAATTTTAGTTTACCATTAAATATGAGTAGTAGTTACGTAATTATAGCAATTACATAACGTTATATAAATCCCTTCTTTAAAAATATTGTTTTAAAAAATATGGAAAAATGCTCGCTTTTTCAGTATTGACGCCAATTTGTTATGTAACTCAAAATACTAATAATCTATTAATAGTAACTCATACTATGATTAATATCAATAAAATGAATAGATCACATTGTCGTAATTTCTTCATGTTATTGTCGTTGTTTTTGGAAGAAGAAGATGACAGTAAATATTTACAACTGGCGCTAGAACAACGCTTGCCATTTAGACACAAGTATAAGGACGACGTACATTTTTAAGAAAAGTAAAAGAATTGAGATGAATTGTTAATAATAACAATGCATTATCTGTACCTAAACTGGCTATTGGGTAAATTCATGTTGTATAAATATGACTATGGGCTACTCTACACGACCCTTGGATTCATGGTAGCAATAGCTATTTCTTCTATCATTTCACCTCCTTTCGAAATGACTTAAAAATGACAATGAGTTGATATTTTTCTAGAAAGTTAAAATACAAGGATTGTTAGCAGCTTATTTTTCAACATTTACTTCAACTGGTTGACCAGAGTTTTGCTCCATGCGAATAATTGGATCCTGAAATCCTGAATATACCCAGATATTGACCATGTTTGCCTTCATATAGTGCCCACACGTTTAGAAGCCTCTTCTGTTACTTCCTTGAGCACATTTCAATCCAATGTCCTCAGATACTTGGCAATTATTGCGATCTTACTTCAAGATGTCTACTGTTTCGCAGTATAAGCTCCCAAAACGTGATATTTCACTAAAACTTGTCGGTTTTCGTGTCACTTATTTGCCATTTGTATTCCTACATTATACTACTCAGTCCTAAGAGCCATGAACTCTTAATGCAAGTTTTGTCATATGATAACGTTAATTTTGTAGGTACTAGGTAATTCCACTTTTTTTTACTCATTAAAAAAGTATTGAAAACCCTTTTATGAAATTCACCACCACGTTGGCTCAAAATAACCGTTTCAGCACTGGTAGCTGGTTTTAAAAATGTGAAAAATCAATATTTTGAATGTTTTCTCTAATCCTAAAAGACGCTCCTTTAGGGTATATAATAGTATATATACTTTCGTACGACCACAATGGTGTAAAATATATGTAAACTAATATGGTAATAAGAAACTACAATGGCGCAGTTTTCAAGTTAGTGTGAAAACACTGAGTGAGTAGCTTACTTACAGACTATTCGTCTCAAAATGAAAATATCCAAAAGTCTCCGTAACTAACTAAAAGGATTAACCTACTCATCTAATCGTCTAATCAGACCCGTCCAGAGGACACACGCGCGGGCTAGGGACAAAGGGCCAAGGATAAAGCAAAGGCCCCTTTGTCATTAGCCCGCGGTGCCCTTGTTGGTCTCTGGACGGGTCTGATTTCCAAGCTTGCTGCAGGCTACGCATGCATGCTAAATTTTACCAAAATCAGATAACCTTCAGTTTTTTCGCTTTGAAGCGTTACTCTTCCTCAACTTCAATTTCGTGTGAATTCTGTGAATTAAAATCACGTAGCTAACATCAATTTCGTGCCGCCATGCAACTTACGGCAGGGTGTTGAATTCTAATGAGTTATAAAAATATTAAAACTCAAATTTTACATTTTTCAAGGAATAGAAAATCATGAGAAAGGTAACATATTTTAAGATTTACATCGTATTCAGGTCAAAATACAACAAAACAATTTATTTAAGTGAACATAACATTACTGACGCTTAATGTTATATCAGTAAATCGTTTGCGTCAAAAACAATAATTGATGACTATAAAATTAAATTTCCCTGTCATAGTAATTTCCATTCAATTACTACACGTCGACGTCAATCGGAACTGAAATCTGAAGAAGCAGTTATGTTATAAACCATTATTTAGAAAATAATATTACATTTTCGAAGCACAAAAAGTACTTAAGTAGAGTTCACAATCCCGTTCACCAATCGTTACTGATATACGCTTATTTGCACACTCGGATTAGTTATTTGAAATACAAGATTTTGCATGAACCAAAATAACTCTAATGAATAGTAATTTTAACTTAAAGTGTTTAATTAAGCAACCAACTTACCTCGCAAGGTAATAATAGGGGGTTTATACGCCATTATCGGCGCAGTATGCTTACAATACAATATTTCGTCTCTATTCATTTTTTTCTATCGAGTATTTCTTGGAAAATGCATTCAGAACAGAACGATACGTAAAGGTACAGCTTAATAGCACAATAATGTAATCAAACATGCCTCTGAAAATGCCGTAGTTTATTTTATTAAAATTAATACAGTACTACTGTTATGTTAACTGTAATAAAGCAGATTCCCCGCGCTAGGTGGTCTGATCAGTTTCAGTGCGGTTGACAAAATTTACTTAGCTCTGGAAGCATTGCGTTTAGGTATTTATTATTATATTTATTACATAAGAGGTAATTATTACACTGCGTTTGAACTAGGGGCGAAAAATAAAAGGAGAGCAAGCATTTTTCATTCACTAATTCTAAATTATAGGTGTATTACATTATCATTAAGTAATTAGAACAGTACAATGGCATTCAATTTAATTCCGGCGTAATATATATTAATACTAATTATTATGTTGATATTGATATTTTATGATTATAACATTTTTATAGTAAATGACGTATTTATAGTACTGACTTAGGTAAAACTAAATAGATAAAATATTTGTATTCATTATTAGTATTCCATAAAAGCAAATGTTACTATATTATTACAACAATGTAAACCACTTTCAGCTTTGCATGTAAAAATACTTTATATGCTTTATACAATTTATACCCTACAGTACTACAAGTACTATATGTGTGTACTAATGTAAATAGATATCGTTACTAATTTTATGCAATTACTAATTAGATATTGCCACTGCATAAGTAACTATTTTATAACTACCACAAGACTCGTTTAACTTTGACAATGAAGGAGAAACGTAAACTGTACTACAGTCGTACATTAGTCCACTCACTAGTCAGTCAAAGGAAACTCAAAAGGATAGCGAAAAGCGAAAATTTATTAAAATAATTCTTTGTGTTTCCAGAAAAAAACAATTTCCAGAATCTGTCAAAGTCAGACCCGCTTATAGTTATGCATAAAACACAGACTTGAGGGATAAGAACCTTACTCTAGATACAAATTAAATGATTAATTATTTACATAGGCAGGTGTACCGCAACTTTTAACTAAATGTGGTCCAACCGTGCATATAGTCATATTCTCTTTGCTCAAATATTGGTTCCAACCAGAAATCATGCTGTGTAATTGTTATACAATATGTCACGCTACTTTCAATGGCAATTTACTGTCGTAATATCCTTTGTAACCTCTTAACTAAACCGAGACGAATGTTTCTAAAAAGCACGACAAAATGACTTATATGAAACAATATTGTAAGTAAAATATGTAGTTTTTTGTACGTTTTATTTTTGGTATTGCATGAAAAAAATTTCAGTGTCTTTCATTATTTAATTTTAATTTCAATAATCAATTTATGAAAGAGATTTCAAAATTGGTTTTAAAAATTTGTCATGTACATTATTAACATTATAGGCAGATATTTAAGACCATAATTAATATTTATCGAATCAGAAAATGAATCTATTCAAAAAACTTAAAAATTTAAATGAAGACAAAATGCAGTTGCACGGTGTAATGGCATTATTCAAAATAATATTTTCAAACATAAAACTATTTACTATCCATAACGTAATAATATTATTATTACACCTAATTGATTTCTTTCTTTTTCTTTCCCATAATGTTTCACTATTTCACTGTATATTATTTAATTTTCTAGTAAGTCTTTGGGAAGCCCCGACAGGTTCACGAGTTTATATTATATCTTGTGTTGCTTGCGCTGAAAAATATTCCGCTATTATTTTGTATTGCAGCGCAACTACAGCCTTTACAGAAATCTGCATTCGTGCATATATTACTTTGCTTCAAATATACATTAAACATGAAGAATATTTTTAAAAAACTAAAATTCTTCGCCAAAAATGTGCATTGTTTATTTGTTTGGTTGTGGTTTTCGAGTATAACGTTCTCAATTTTACGTGGGTTGCAAATCATACTGCTGCAATTTATAAAAAACTATGTAGAAACTTCACCAGAATTTATTAAAAGTTGACAGGAGAGAGATTCACGAAGAATAAATAATGTAACACCAGCCTGGTACTCGGCAGGGATCTTTATGTGGCTAGATCGAATTCTTCTTGCTGCGCTATTTTCACTATAATAAGGAATTTCCTCAAGAAGAAGATTCGCTACTTGACCTAAACAAAATAAAACAGTTAAAACAGTTAAAACACTCATGTCAAGTCAAGCAGGAAACTTATGAATATGCACAATTAATTTAAGCATATAAAATGTTTCAGTTTTAAATCCATACGCACCAAGGACATTCATTTCATTCCACCGTGGATCAGGATGACGAGCTAGCTGTCGTAGATCCGTTCCAGGCCCTTTTCTACTTAAGATGTCTTGTCGCTTGACCAGAAGAACTGACTCCGAAGTTAACTGCGGTAAAAGTTTTGAAATGGGGACACATTCTAATGGGTTGCTTAAAAACAATCCATCGGAGGAAACGCCAAACACCATTTGGTGATGCCAGGCGTCAGGGATTTCATGGGGAGATGAGAACGATCCAACTTGGAGATTCCGGGTTACTACAGGTATTGCTCCTACGCAAATAATAAAACCTTTTAGCTGGGACACAGTCGTAGTCGAAGCTATTACAGCATCACCAGTGAAATATTTATAAATGGTCTTACATTACAATAGCAACAATTACCTTTACAAATCCAATGAAGCAGCCATTTATTAAAGGCAGAAACTGAAATATTATTTTTTATTGAAAAAAATCGGGCATAAATAAGGTCATTTGAAGCTCGTCGCATTCCGGAAATGAGATCTACATGAGTTGCACCAGCATCACTTCTGGAGAATAAATATTGTGGTAAATCCGCTGTTTCGTCTCGCAGTCGCGTTCCAACACACTCATTGACGTAATCTGGAGAAGTTTCCGTTTTCAACGCCCTCTACAAATAATTCAGGATATAATTAACTCGCAAATTTTCCTTACTATTTAGAGCGAGGCCTAACCATTCGTTACCAGTTACCAACTAAAACTGTACATTGCATTTAATACACCCGGAAAATAAATTAAGCAATAAATGAAGGTTGATGAAAACTCCGGTCAATACACACGTTACTTTTGCATAAAAATTTCCACTTGATATTTTACACTACCATAATTGAAGGTAGTGTAGTTACCGACAATTTTAGATTTCCAAATCCACTAACTTGGGGGGTATATGAATTTTTAAAGTGCTAGAAGATGCCATTTTGGACTGATTTGCGCATACTTTTAATTGCGTAATTATTAATAAATTTTTACCAAAAGTTTTCATATGTATTGAAAAATTCGACACTTAAATAAAAATCACTTAAGCTCAAAAGCTCAAACTCATAACTGTAGTTTGTATCAAAGCAAAATCAATTTTAAAAAGCCCGTAGGGAAAAGTGGTTTGAAAATTCAAATGTATCAAATCACTCATCAAAAAATAAAAAATAAAACATCAAAACCTGTTGTATCAATGCACAGCAGGCTTTTCATTTGCTCATTCAAAAACTCACACGGTTGGATTGTAGGAAGTACATCACCAGTAGTAAGTAGTTACTACCAGTGGGATGGGAGATTTAGAAATATAAAATAGTCACTAATTACTTTTAATTAAAGCAGTATAATGTGAGAAAGCTACAAACTTGAAATTCCTAACTATCGGGAAATATCGTGCTGATCGGACGGAGTCTTCATCAGGCGGGGTAAATACGGAAACCGGGATTAGTTAGAGGTACACTAAGCAACCGAAATAATTACCATAACATTAAGAATTGCTGTAGCACCACACGCTGAAGTTCCAATCTGACTTATGGCTATTTCCTGTGCTTCTGCTACATCCCAGATCATAATTCGACCGACTTCTAACTCAACTAAATCCTGCAAGACCATATTTTAAACCAACAAGGTATTTATCCTTCTTTTTCTCAAATCGTCATTGAAATTCCATTTATTCAGTTTTCCCAAAAATTAAAAATATGTTTTAAAATATTATTCTGCTACTACGAACCTCAGAAGTGGTAGTGGCAGGCTCAGAAGAGGTGTTAATACGAGCTCTATAAGGCCAGGACGAATCCGAATTTCCAAAGACAGGCCCAGAAGAAAATAGAGATGAAGACCGCTCCGTAGGTCGAAAGTTATTACTCTCGCCGATTAAGGCAGTATTCGGCTTACTAGCTAGTTCGGGAAGCGTATTGGACTTAACCAGTCTAAGAGACATTTGACTGTCCCTTTGTATCGAGTATACACAACTATCTATTTGGTTCTTAACTGTAGAAACAGTGGTACCCAGACCTAACAGATTATTTGAGCCTCCCAACGTATCTAAATACATTGCATTAGAAGCATCATTATTTAATACAGTTTCCGCACCCGTTTCATTATTTAGTTCTAATGATTGCGATGTTCCAGGAATAGATAAATTATCAAAGGGCTCATCACCAGGTTCGACAGACTCTACAGGTATATTTCTTAACACTGAACTACTCGATGGAGCATTTTTACTCGTAGAAGTAGAAGGAATCGGAGTGCCATGAAAAGCTGAACTATCGGTGGATGCCTTATCGGCTAGTAGCTCTCTTTCGGAATTCATTAAGTGCGTACTACGAAGCTCATTACGGTTGTCTGGTAGTAAACCAGGTACATCTTCTTCATCTGCAATATACACAGAAATGATAGAATATATTGTACACATTAAAACATTAACTTTTTGAGTTTAAATTTGACTGAATACTATTTCCATGAAATCAAACATCGGGGAAATAAGAGCAATCGCGAGGTACGCACCGTCTCCATCGGGATCTGCGTACCCACTTGGATCAAAGTCCATTTCGAGAAAATCCATGTCTGGAGAAAATACATTTGGTGCTGGACTATCTCTTATGCCGTTCGGTCTATTGTTGTATATTCCATTGGAGGTGGAAACAGCAACCCTTTTCCTACCGAGTGCGTTTCCAAAATTTGACGACAAAGGTAATCCTTGCTCAGCAGCATTCGAAGAAAAGTCACTGGATTGATTATCAGACGAGTCGAACTGATAAAAACTAGATGGAAGATCAGCCATTCGTTGATTTTCTCGACTATCTCCTTTGTACGTGTATACACAATAATCATCGTCACTATCTTCATCGCTAAGAGGAACTCGCCCTGTGCCCAGCGCACCATTTATCGCTGAAGATGAACATCCGTTGGAGGATTTTCCCTTCGATGAGGATCCGTTCAAAGACAATCCCTTAAAGCTTGGTTCATTACTTTCAAGGGTCGAAGATCCGTTCGACGAAAAGTTAATAGCAGTTGATGCGTCAGGCGTTGGCAGTCCATTAGCAGCGTTTTCAATATTTTCTCCACCGTTATTCAGTCCATTCGATTTTGTGCTGCTACCTTTCTCCCATCCATTCATTAAAGAGCAATTATTATTGCTATTATTAAAATTCTCCATGGTCCCGACCAAGACTCCGTCTCTATAATAAATTCATATTAATATAAATGACCGCCTTACTCACCAAGGTTCAAAATGACAACTGGTTTATACGATTATAAACGTAATTCAACTCTTACACAATGCACCCTTCAATGTTCATTTTGCTCAAGTAATTAATTGAATAATACATAATCGAGCTTTGATAAAAACTATTAATTCATTAAAAATCAAATAGCTTAAAAAAGTAAACCGTAATTGCCGAAAACCTAAAACATACAAACAAGCTACTAGTTTAGAGACTTCAGGGGAGGGGGAGCAGATAAAGTTAATAGTTCAGAAAATTAAGCTATTATTATTTCGTATTTTAATGTTAATGTGTTTTATGCACTACTGACTATTCATCAAAACATAATTCTAATTCATCGACTATCGATGACCTTCACTTCAACGTCATCAAATTTTAATTTAAAAGAAAAGTACTGCACGTTATTTAATTAAATAAGCTAGATTTTCAAGCATTATTCCCTGCCGTCAAGACAAAAGAGCTCCCAAATACAATGAATACAAGATGCAAGAAGGAAGCACGAAACGCCAAGAAATACAGTCAGTTGTCAGTTGGCTGTCAAAAGCCTAAAAAACGGTTTAAACAATAAGCTCCTCGTTTTTAGAATAAGCTTTTACCCAATCTTCTTACCCTTCAAATTTTATGGATGTAGTTCTGTGAAGTTAATAATGTATAAATACAATAGTAAAAATAATAGAGCAACAGACAGCGAATATTGAATCTACATTTCAAATTCAATAATAATAACAATATAAAACATGCACGTTTCAAGCTAGAATTTCAAGCCAAATCATTACAAAATACAGATCTTAATGAATAAATGAATTACCTCTTCTGTTATCACTTTGGAAGTCAAGTACACGATTTTAATTAAATGAGAATGTATTATTTCATATTGATATAATTATTGATGTCACCTTTTTAGGTCTGTGACGTTTTTTTTAATTCTATCAATCGACTTCAAGCTTAACGCTTAACTTCTAAGTTGTAAGTAGTATTCAATCTAATTCTACAATCAAATAAATGGTTTGGAACTACACTTGGAAACATCCAAATTGCCAGTTATAAATAACAACCGATCTCACATTTGTTACGATTACGATTTGTTTATTTTTGACATCATCGTAGTGTCGGTGTCGATCCAAGCAGGTTGAAGTTGAAGGTGGGCACTGATAATGCTGACAACCACGACCACCAACATCTGAACTGATTTTTCATACTGTAGAATTATTTTGACAAAGTACTTGCTTAATGTTACTTCCTATACACATGCTTAGTTACGTTGACATAATTATTCGGAATCTCGAAAACAGTAAAACACAAATTGTAATTTGATTCTGAACAATTTGATTTTTGCTCAACCAAAATATGAATACACACACAACTCTATAATATTATGCTGTAGTAGTTGTAGTACTGTCGTACTGTGTGGGGAAAGAATTCCAAGTGGAAATGGTCAAGTTTAATATACTGAGTTGCCACATGGGCTTTGCCAGTGGGTCTCCTTCCGCTGTACCTTCGTTCTCACTGGCAACATTGCATGAGGAATTCCTGTAGGCACAATTACAGTGGAAGCGCAAGGGGAAATCCTTAAATATCGTATTAAAACAATTTAGACATTTTAAGACTCCCCACCAGTCCCCGAGAACAGAACTTACTTACCACCGCTACCCCTATTGTTAATGAAATTGCTTAGGGAACGCCCCAATTTGAGGTAACAAAAATGAAAAAATGTTCGATTTGTAACTCGTATTTAAAGTCAATGCAAGTAAGTATATGCAAGGAAAGAAAGAAGCAAAGGCCGCACACAGACACAGTCAAAAGACCCGCAAAAACTTGCTGTAACATCACGGGCCCTACCTACTCCACTTTCACAGATATTTCAATATAATTATTATAGTCTCTGCATAATAATATTTATTTTTACTGTAGATATGCGGTTTTATTACTAGCCGGCCCCTTCTTTAAGGACTAATCATAAAGTTCAAGTTCTCTTCAGTTTATTAGGGCAATTTTACTAATACCAATACTGACTAACTGAATAATAGTAACAAAATCAACCATAACATTCATTTTTATCATTCCTATATAATATCTTAATTATTTAGCTACTTAGCTTTGGAACTTTAAAGGAAATAAAATTATTGAAGAAGAATACGGGATTCGGATTCGGTTCGGATGCTGGACGGACCTGGAACGAACAACGAAATTATACAAATAGTTACCAACCACATCTTTTGAAAGGCAGGTTTTTTGAAAATCCAATACTAATAGTGACGTCAAAAATGTGTGACTCAAGCAAGTATACTTACTAAGTAGTTGTTTAATTTTTAAAATTTCATAATCTCTATTAAGTAAGTACAATGTATAGTTAGTCATTGAATCATTCTAGGTAGGAGGTAGTGATGGTGTACTCGTAATTACTCAATAATAGTCTCAATCTATACTTTTAAATGTGCTTAGATTAATTCTCAGCATTCTCAGTGAGGATTTGTGAGGATACTACAACGAATAAGCGTATTAACGTATGTACAATAAAGTGCCAAAGTTGAACGATAGCTGATAGTCAATAGTAACTAAATATTATTTACTTAATTACAAATCTTAATCTGTCTCATATGTTATGTTATGTACTATCAACTCTTGACTTTGACTTATAGTTTGTGACATCTGCTGAATTAAATGTGATAAATCTATTTATGTATAACATCAAAAAATAAATCCGTATCATTTATACTAGTGATGAGTGACTAGATGATAGAATATTTGGACATATTATGTATTACCAGTACCAGTACCAGTTGTGCGAGTGGACAAGTTAGTGTTAGTACATATATAGTATACAGCTATGCCATACGTTATATATTATTCATCACTCTTGACTTTACTATATATCATATATATTCCAAACCTAAGACCTTATAGGTATTTAATTTTAAATACGATTGACTTATAAAGAGATTATTGAGAGCATATAAAACAAATATTTACTTTTAGTCATTATAATTCTAAAGGCTGTGTTTTACTGTAGAGCTTATGATAAAATTCCCACTGACAACAAATAGGAAGCTGCAGTCAGGACAGGACAGGACTATGACTTATGAGAACTTAATATTATATTATGACGTTCGCGTTTTGATCCCTACTACATATAATTAAATACTTTCAAGACAAGTATGTGTCTACGAGAACACAATTAGCCTTTTAGTTTAGATGTTAGTTTTTTGTACATATAGCTATTAGCTCAGTTCAGTGGTCAGGTGATGGACGCGAAGCTCCAGAACTAGAGGATTTTATTTCTGTCTAAACACTAAATTGTGGCTAATATTAGATTTGCAGTTTAACTGTATGCGTATTATTACGAGATTTGCTGTACAAATTTTAAATGATCATTAAAATTGTACTCCCCAAACTCTCGTACTCTCTTCATATCTAAAAGCAAGCTCCTACTTAATTATTAATATTTGACTCTTGCATTGCTTATCGTTCACGTATCTAACATTGTTCTTTCATTTAGTTGACAGAGCTTCAAGCTTGGAGACCGAGATAGATTACAGTTCGATGGTAATCACGCGAAAACTTAATTCTAACAAAGAAGTGGAATAAAATAACATCCTAATATATTAGGTATTCCAGACAATATTCTGGATTACCAGACCTTGCCTGTCCTGCTATTGCTATCAAGTATTTGTGTCTGGTGTATAAGGACATCATGATAGAAATCGAAATAGAGATCAAGGCTTGGATTTAACTTGTGTTCGTTCATACTCTTCGGGGACAATACTCGATGCAACTTGTTGTATTTTGGAAAGTGAATGGATAAGTGACACAATGGATCGTGTCAATGTATCGTTTGGCGGTGGGTCTTCCATTCTTGGTCCGACACAGCGACTAATTCTTGGAATTATTGTTCTTTTATTGGTTGACGTAATATGGGTTATGTCTTCCGAATTAACGGAGGTAGAAATCCTTCATTATACATACATGTGTGTTTATTTTCATTGATTTAAAAATTCAAGTAAACCAAGTCTGCGTAATTAAATGCACTCAACTTTTGTTTGTGGTTCCAGTACATTTTTCAACATGAAAAATTTGACAAGCCGTTTTTCAGTACTTACGTCAAAACTTCTATGTTTCTCATTTTCTTGTTCGGATTTCTGTGCTGGACTCCTTGGCATGAAAGGTGTATGAAGCAGGAAGCGAATCACTACTCGGTATTTTGCAAAGATTCTGACAAATTATTATTATTTTTTTGTAGTATATATAATTAAATAGTGGATTATTTTTACGTTTGTTTTAGAAAATAAAATATAGCGTAATTTATTATTTGGTAAATGTGCATGTGTATCACAGACGGCTCATTTTTATTATTGTTTTTCAGCTCTTAGCTTCTGCTGATCCAGAAACTGTTGTTGATGACACTTTTGATGATAATGCTAATGATGCTGCCCTTGTGAGTTAACATTGTTGTGTACATATTGATCAACTCTAATATGATTCAACTGCGCAGAATTTTGTATTATAAATATAAGCTAATATAAAGTTGTAATTTATTCTGTTGTCTTATCAAGTGCATTTAAATATTTTTTAGAGTCCACCTACATACATTCCAATTAACTACGACCCAACTAATTCAGGAACTGAAAGTGATGAATCTGTCCCTATTAAATCCGTGCGCTTCAGCAAACTTGCGGAGGTAGTGGACATTTAGCTCTTAGCTCTTCTGCTCATCATTCCTTCAAGAATTAATATTTGCTTTTATTCTATACCTCATGTTTGTTTATAGTTTTTAATCTGGTTTGCTTTATAATAATGGCCTGGTGTCTATTTTATTTACAACTATCTTTAAAATCTGTTTTAATGTTTACTTTGATTTGAAGGTAAGACAACTAGCTGAAGATGAAGCAGCAGAAGCTTTGTTCGCTAGGCTTTCGTATCAAGCAAGTATCCAAGCTGAGCAGCAAGCATACAGAATAGCAAACAGGCTAACGCCGTCGCAAACAGCCCAACTTGCAATTACATTCTGTTTAATGGCAAGTACCTGTTATTATTGTATCATAATTGCTTTTCAAATTTCAGCTGCTTTAATAGAACAATATTATAATTTAGTTCTTGTATCTCTCCAGTGGTTTTTAGCGAATTACATGTATCAACTTGCTTTGTCGAATACCGAAGTGGGAGTTGTTAATGTCTTGTCATCGGCGTCAGGACTGTTTACCCTGATTTTGGCATCGACATTTCCATCAGTCGTGTCCGATAAATTCACACTGTCAAAATTGTTAGCAGTTGTGGTCAGTCTGAGCGGAGTGGTACGTATACTATTATTTATGAACATGATCATTTCATTTTTGAAGACTAAAAAATAAAAGTATGATTTTTTTCCAACTACTTAATATATTTAGGCCGTTGTCAGTCTGTCCGATATGGCAAGCATAGAAAGTAAAAAAATGTCTTTGGGCACAGTGTTTGCCCTTATTAGTGCATTTTTCTACGCCGCGTATCTAGTCTTTTTGAGGAAGAAAGTTGATCATGAGGATAAACTTGACATTCCTATGTTTTTTGGTAAGTAAAATTAGAAATATGGCCACGTTTATTGAACAAAATATAGGCTTCATAAAATTGAAATCATCATTAATATTGTGGAATTTTTACAGGATTTGTAGGACTATTTAATTTGATGATTTTATGGCCGCTGTTTTTCATACTACATTATACTGAAATTGAAGAATTTACATGGCCGACAAAAAGGCAGTGGCTATTTCTTGTCTTTAACGGTATTATCGGTACAGTATTCTCGGAGGTTCTGTGGCTGTGGTAAGGAAACGATACCCTATTACTATTTTTTGTAATATGCTATTATCTATTTCATTTCTTTGATCCAACTCAAGAATCATTTTCGTGGTTCTTTTCAGTAATTGTTGAAAATTTTACATGCCTCCCTTGAACTTGATTTAATTTTTGACTCATTATGAAGTTGAGAAAACTTTTTTTTATATCCCAGGGGATGTTTCTTGACATCGTCATTAATTGCAACGCTTGCAATAAGTCTAACCATTCCTATGTCAATGATAGCTGACGTTCTATTCAAAAGTATCTCATACTCACCACTGTTTTATATTGGTACGGCTCCAATGTTATTTTCGTTTTTCGCTATAAATTTCCTTGCACATTATGAAAACTGGGATCCAGTCATGGATATGTTGAGGGATATTGCCAAAAAATGTTTCGGCTTTGGTGCGCGGAATTATCAGAGGTAAGTCTATTGGTAAAAATTACATATTGTATATTTTAAGGAAAACAAATACAACATACTACATTCTTAAGTATTCTGTTATGTTTGCTTTTCCAGGGTTTTGATAAACGACGATCCGCAGAATGAGTCCCTGATCAACGTTGATGAAGAAGACGACGATGGACAAGAACCCAGTAATAGCAATAGATTCAGTGAAGCCGAAAGTCACAGCAGCAGCAGCAGCAGTCGTGGTGAGAGTAGCTCGCAGATACATTCGTAATAGATAATAACCTATACGCACCGCCCTTTCAAGAAGGGAGTGGAGTGCTGTGTGATCAGTTGTCTGAAATAATGTTTTAGTTCAAAGTAATAGACATGCATTTAGATCAGAGACGGAATTTACTTGCATCCTGATCATATTACTATATACCGATTTAAAAAAGTCATTCATATTCTTTGTGATGCTCCCACAACTGCTACCTTCTCCTTTATTGTTTGTTCTGATGACGCAGCATAATATGTTGTTAGTTTCACAGTACCCATAATTATTCAGAAATTCGCATCTTAAGAGGAGCACACTTGAATTACAGTAAATACCATATATTATATTAATAGATATAATCATTATGTATTACAAGTTTATCTGTTACTTAACATTAAATATATCACACGTTACGTTTTACTCTTAATGAGAAATGTGATGCAGGTTATATTATATTGTGTTCGTGATTTCATCGAAAGCATCATGGTAACTATAAACAGTAGTTTGATTTTAATTTTAGTGTCTATGAGATGTACATAGTAACACGGATCTTATAAAAAAATTTTAGTATTTATTTTTTATTATGTGTAAAACACCACCTACCTATAGCATTATACATTACGACTACACTCTCCGCAATTTGATTGTATTTATATTAGCATGGTAAATATTCATAATCATCGATGTACATTAGTTTGATTTTATAATCTTTCCAGCATTTTTTGTTAAATAACATAAAACTAAAATGCAGACTGTTTCAGAACGCAACAACGGAATTTCGTTTCAGAGGCAATACAGTGTAGTGATTACTAGTAATGTAAGGTAGGATAGACCTCCCCTGATTAATGCCCACTTGTATAATCTTAATCTTTATGTATCTACGCTTGTCCTCAATAGAACATTGTTATTACTCATTACTATATATTCCTCTTCAGAGTATTTACTATTATGATAATCTATGTGTAATGACTTATACAAAAAATCGTTGTGTCATACTATGTACTCATTCCAAATGTATAATCTATATAACTATAGCTTGATTTTAAACCTTAACAGCAATAAAAATAAACAATTGTTTGCTTCCATTGTTTACGGTAACAACGATAACCTTTTTTTGTTAACGAGATTACCTATTACATATACATCCATGGTGGATTGTATTATTTTTGTTACTCGGAACACATCGGGGAATCACAGAATGCATGATGAAACGTTGCGGTTTCTCCGGCGAGGCCTTCTTTTCCCAGACGGGTTTCTTGATTCTACTTTAGCTAAATCAGGGCAAGGAGAGTTTTCTTTTTATGTTCCAGTCCACAACTCTACACTATCAATACTATCATTCTCATCCGTTCCGTGAGGCCCATCTGCCCCTTTCACGCTCACAAGAATATTCTTCAGCCTTGACCAACATTCAAAAGTGCCGTAGGTAGACAGTATAGAAACAAAGCCTTGTCTTTAGAATCCAGCCCATTTTTATTTTTCAATAAATTTCTCTTATCTCCATTTTCGATCCTTATACGCAGGGCAGGTCTTACATATATTTATATTACTACTTATATATATAATTTTTAAATAAATACTATGTGCACTTTCAGTGGCGGAATTAGCTACATGCTATTTTGCATATACTTTTAAAGATTTGATTTAAAAAACCCTATAAGTAAATTCGTTTTCATTGACACCAAACCACGTGGCGGAATGTCAAAATTAGTACAAACACTTTTTTGAGTTATTATACGTTGTTACCTACTTTGACTTTCGGCTTGGGTATACGGTAACCCAGTTTTATTGCTCGTATACATAATAACTTTAATAAGCTTAGAGTTATGAAGAAAGTGCGAGTGTACTTCAAGTTTTTTAACTCATTAGTTAATTTTAGTTTATTTATCGAGATTAGACCTGTAAAATGAGGCCACAGAAGCATGGTGACGATGTATATTCGAATAAATAGAACGAATCAAATTAGATGAGACTTGTTGCACCAGGACAACATCCCATCCTCATATTGATCGACCGGACATCGAAAATCTAAAGATATTACTTAAATTCACACCACATAATATAGACACCGTTTATTACTCGTAGCCTGATGTAGTAATGATATGTGTAGGCTTTTAAATACGTATATCAATAGTAATAGGGAGCAAATGGACCGGTATATGGATCCATGCGGTCCTCTCACACTCTCCACAGATAAAGATCAGGATTAGGAAGGGCTTATAGACTTGGGCTGACTGTATGTCATTTTAAGTAACGAAATGCGTCTTGTAGCCCTTTGGATGTATTATGCACCTACCTACATAAATATAACCATGTACAATCGTGCAACGATGAGAGGGAAAGTGATTCTCCTGGACACTGGACAGCCCCAGAAACTTGTCACTCATCCATAAAACTTTTATGATTTCAAATATTTCGTTTTCATTCAAAATCAACTCATATACGGATGTTCATATATTATATTTTTCAACTATACAGACAGACGACAGACCTATTCTCCCTCTGCTACACCAACAACTTCTAATATATAGTTTAATATTTGCACGGTCCATGTTTATGGGGAGTGAAGCGACGAGTGTGAGACTGTTAAATAAATACTAGTAATATGATAGCAAGTAGAAATGAGCTCGGTCTACTGAAGAGGGCCAAGGGAAGCATTGTGGGCTATATAGATTGTAAGTTAAACAAGACGAGAAGAGTCGAGAGTTGATTTTAAATTAAAAACTGGAGAAAGGAGTCCAAATTTTTAGGTCAAGTCTCCAGACAGGAGAGAATTAAATTTGAGGGGTTTTCTATATTGGATAGAAACACTCAGGAAATCCATATAAAAATAAGAACTGAATCAATGAAACCTTAGTTCGTGTTCCAGTTTCAACAAGTGAGGTTTAGATCTTTCTTACAAATCAAGTGTCTCTCTAGCCTCCCATCATACAGTAGTGAATATAGCCATTTCAGTTCCATTGATTCGGTTTTCTCAGTTCTATTTCTCAGTTTTTGACTACTCGAAATTTTGACAAAATGTGGATTTTTACTCTCATTCAGGTAAGGGGAAATTTTGTTATTGGATTCATTTTAACTCATTTTTTGTCTATGATTCAATTCTAAATACTTGCGACCTTTGAACGCTCAAAATTTGAATTTCAAAAATTTATAAGTACTGACAGTTTTTGAAGAAAATATTAAAAGACGTTAATGGATTTGTGTTCTTCAATTTGCTCAAATAAATTAAAAGGAGTGCATATATATTATTGGAAATTAACATTTTAAAATATCCTTTCTTACACAGGCCATATTACTACTGGTAGTGGTGGCTAATGGAAGCCCAGCTAACCGGGAGGAGATGCAAACCCCAGCAGAGGATAGAAAATGGAATTTATTCAAGAAGGATCAAGGACCTCAGTATGAAATTAACCCGAATTTTGGATTTAGAAGTTATCATCAAATTCGGTATGAACCAATGACAGTTCCACTTGAGTACCCGGAGTACGCTACTCCACTTCCTCCATTAGAGATGTCATATGGTCAAACAGGAGGCTCATCTTATGGTGGTGGTGCTGGTGGTGGTCTTGGTGGTCTCGGTGGTGCGGGTGGTATGGGAGGTGCTGGTGGTGGTCTTGGTGGTATGGGAGGTGCTGGTGGTCTTGGTGGTATGGGAGGTGGTCTTGGTGGTCTCGGTGGTGGTGGTTTTGACGGAGCTTACGGCATGGATGGAGGCTTCGGAGATGATGGATATGGTGGTTATGAATCCATGAACAACTACCAAGCGGTTCCATACCCGAACAGCAACAACAACAACAACAATAATTACAATTCTCCCATCGCCTCAGTTTCAGTGGACTATCTTGCACCAGGCTCGCAGAGCGAATTCAGCTCAAGGCGATCATCGTACAATCAGCGCTTCTTATCATAAACTCATCAGCTTCTCTACAATCCACAATCCCACACTTACTTAACAGGACACGTTGTTGATTGTCTTACTCTTCAATATTTATTATTTATTTGTTTGTTTTTGTTTGTTTGTTTCTAATTTCAATAATTTTTCTTTATGAATTTTTCCCACACCCCTCTATATAAGTGTAGGTAAAAAAAAATAAAATAGAAGCTCACTGTAAATTTTTTAATCGGTCAATAATGTTAAAAGGATGTTAAGAATGGTGCGTGTTGCTAACTGTTTAATTCATCAATAAAGTTGATAAATATGTTGTTATATGTTTTTAAGTAAAATATTTGTATTTTTTTAAATACAGTTTGAATGGGCACAGCAGGTTCGGGTGACTCATAGATAATGAATTAAAATAAATTAAATAAATTAAACCACAATTTTATTATAACAACAATTATTCAACAATACGAAAGAAACCTCGATTGATTTTATCCACATCATCTGCAATCTGCACCATCAGCATCTGCAGTCTGCATTGATTGGTAATGAACTTTGAAACAAAAGTAAAAGAATACAAATTTCTTTATAATAGTAATACATATAAATGTAAGCTCATCCTAGTGTTGTAATTTGTTCACAAAGAACAATTGTTTTTTACTTTGTGATTGTTCCATGACAATCACGATCACAAACTACCAAATCTTGATTGTGCACAATCACAAATTCGGTTCGGATGTTCGGAATCGGAACAAACATTAGGAACAAACAGGAACAAACCACACTTCCAGTTATTGTTGGATTTACATGAAGAGGAACGCAATTTTTGACAACCAATCAAATCCAATGAATTTCGTTTATGCAACTTAGAAAAGGGTGGTCCATAAATGATGTCATCGAAATCTTCACTCTTTTAGGGCCATCATACATATATTTATCTTATCATTACATAGTAGCACATCAACATCGAGCTAGGCAACTGACCCTACAAATAGTGTTATTTATTGACGATCCCATAAGGGAAATGGGGCCAGACATAAATGGCGCCAACCAATTCAGAGGACATTCGAATAAACGATAACATTTAGGGTGGGAATATTATATTTGAGTAATTCACATGACGCCGTTGGCTGACGACCCTAATATGCAATGATGAACTTTCTCAATGAAGTCGGGCTTTCTAATCCCAGTTCACTTCAAACTTCAAACTACCTAAACACGCTGCGCTGTTCATTGGCTGCTACTTTTTCAGGCAGTGCTCTTTGGGGTATGCCACATATTATGTAATCAGTTTAGGTCGGTCGTCCCTTAGGGACATGATGACATTCAATGTTAAAGATA